>JAECUM010025527.1:0-88717 GCA_016617855.1 Megalonaias nervosa
TACAGAGCAGGGGAGGCGTGCTCTGATCGTGGTACTCTAAGGATGCTCCGAGCAGCTGTATTTTGAACTTTTTGAAGTTTCTGAAGTAGATATTGAGACGAACCAGACAGAATTGAGTTACAATAGTCCAGTCTTGAAAGTACCAAGGAACACACAAGTGTTTTAGTGGCATCAACTGAAAGATACTTGCGAATGGAGCTGATTCGTCTCAGCTCAAGATATGCAGCCTTGCATATGTTCATGACATGTTGGTGCAACGAGAGAGTACTGTCGAGAGTGACACCAAGGTTTCATACCGACTGTGTGAATTTAATGTTGGTGTTGCTGTTATTTATTGTCTGAGGTAAAGGATGTGAATGAGAAAGTCTTTGTGTTGTAATCAGGATGGCTTCAGTTTTATCATCATTCATCTACAGCTTGTTACATGTCATCCGTGACATTAAAGGTCTTTTGTATATGTATTTTCCATTTTTGTAACAATTTAACAAATATAAAACCTAGGATGAAGGCGTTTTTGAGTTTGAGGATTCCAGTGTTGGAGTTCAGAATATGGATCCTGGGCAGTAAATAGAGCAGCAACTTAAATGAAAGCCTATTGATTAGCCACTTAAATGAAAACCTATCCCTGCTTGTGGCAGGCTTAATCATAATGTGTACAGCTTGCTTGTGACATTGGACAGTTCTGTTAGTGAATACCAATTACAACTCACTCAGAGGCTCTTGCTTAATGCATGAAAATGTTTCCACCACAACAGGGTCAGAAAATAAAGTGGCAGAGAATCCAGTGTGGGCTTTAAAAGCCAAAACAAACAACCTGCTTATTCCTTAATTAGGCAACAACTCTGCAGTTTCATGTTCATCTGGTTCTTCTGTTTACATGACAGTAGAAATGCAGTCTTGACAGTATGACAGTGTTAGATGTTGTACAAAGAAAGAGACTGAAGTCCTTATGTTAAAGAATACTTGATGTGGTTTAAGTTATATTTTTGTTTTGATTGCCAGAGTTTGTGAAAAACAGGGATCAGTTAGTCATAAACAGATATGGTGATATCTTCCTTACCTGACTGTAGACCCTGACATAATACACTAGGTCCTTACATGACTGTAGACCATGACATATAACACTAGGTCCTGATATGACACTAGACCCTGACATACGACGCTAGACCCTGGCATATAACACTAGGCCCTGATATGACACTAGACCCTGACATATAACACTAGGCCCTGATATAACACTAGACCCAGACATGTGACACTAGACCCTGACATATAACACTAGGCCCTAATATGACATTAGACCCTGACATATAACTCTAGGTCCTGATATGACTGTAAACCCAGACATGTAACACTCTTGAACAACACAAATATATCTTAAAAATCGTTTTTCTTCCCAAAATTCATATGTGCATCAGATTGAGCCAGTTTTGCCTAGTATGTTGAAGTGCTTAGTACATTATATACACTAATCATTTTATATATATATATATATAAGCCCCAAAAACCCACCTACCTACTGACCCTGATTTTAAAACCAGTGCAATAGGACACACATACTATTGGCATTTGTGAAACTATGTAATCTCATTCATATCAAGTATGTGTCAAGCTGGTATCTACCACTATACCCATTTCTTTGGTGTCTTAGGCACTTTAAAAATCAATGTTAATGAAAGATCAATATTAATCAAACAGTTTGAGGTGCGTTTTGACACTGGGACCTGAATATTGTTTTAAATTGTTGATGCTGTGTTGTTGACAATGGTTATGATGCAAAGAAACTTCGTTGTTTAGAATTCAGCTTTAACAAGGTCACTACAGTATCTGAGTAGCAACTGAAGTCAAACCATATTTCTGGTCACTCACCAAAACACACCTGGGAGCTGCAACTGGCTAAGTGGTTAGCATACTTGACTCATGACCCGAAAGGGTGCAGGTTTGAATCCTACCATGGGACCAGCCAGGGTCAACTACCATGGTGTGTCCTTTGGCAAAGCACTTTACTCCTATAGTCTAAGAACTAAATAACCTACTTGTGTTGGTGTGCCATAAAGCACCAAATTAAACCAAATAAAACCAAAACACCTCCATGGTTATGTTGTTTGAGCAATAGTATGTAACTCGCTTAAATGCTTGGTCCAGGTGCAAACTGCATAGAGCCAGATCTGCCATTGCATAATGTGCTAGCAGATCTAAGTCTCTGCAGTTTGTTTGGAGTGATTAGTAGAATCAACAGTGCAGACCTTGATCTGCAAGTGCATGGTGCGATGGCTGATCAGCGTTTATATTATTGGACCTGACTTACAAGTGAATATATAAGGTGTACATGAGGAAGAATTTTAGGAACTGTAAACTTCATCCATGGCTAACAAAAATAAAGCTGGGATCAAAACACAAGTTTCATTTGAAGCAACATATATTGGTGAAATATGTCCACAATAATACATGATAATTTTCATGAATTCCAGGCCAGAACTCAGAACCCTATTTTTTCTGTAGGATATCCTTATAATGAATCATGACATTGGATAGTACTCTTATGTTTTAAAAAATAAAGTTTTGAGTAAATCTGTTGGTTATAATAACTTTCATATCATAAAGAAAGTAATATCGCATATAAACTCACTTAAAATTTTAACTGCAAACTGCACAAAACTATATCTGCCATTGCATAATGTGCTGATAAATCTGGGTCTATGCAGTTTCAGTTTGTTAGGAGTGATCAGTGGAACAAGCAACATGCAGCTTGATCTGCCAATGTAGTATGAGAGAACAGATCAGGGTCTATTTTATTTGCAGTTGATTTATAAACAAGTATATAGTGTATGTAGACTCAAATAATGTAAGATTTGAAGTTGATGTCAATTTCGTTGTTGAAATTGATGTGATGCAGTCATTATGAACTGGGTTGGTGTTTTTAATGTGTTTCATGCACGTTTCTTGAACTGAATTTCAGGAAAAAAGTAATATTATATCAAAATTGAGTCTTGTTTAGTTAACTTTTGTAATTTCTTCTTGATTATTTTTTTCAGGTAAGTCCTTTGTTGGCAAATGGTCATGTCATGATCTTTTATACATTCCTGATCACAGCAGTGGTAAGGTAAGAAAACACCTTTAAAAAATCTCCATGAAATGCAAGTCTGTACTGTACATTGAATGAACTATTTGTAGTTGTGAATTTCATTGTTGTTACAAAACCACAAATTTAAGGACATATCAAAAAGTGATCCTGTTGTGGAAAAAATGCAACTTCCTCCCAGTTTTACAAATTGAAGACTCCCAAATCCATATATTGAAGTACCAACAAACGTGCAAAACAAAGAGATTCTCTCCTGGAGCCACAAATTTGTAGTACCATTAAATTAAACATAAAACAGTGAGACTCTCTCCCAGATCCACAGATTGAATTACCAAGAAACATTTAAACTATGAGACTCTCTCCCACATCCACAAATTGAATTACCAACAAACATTTAAAACTACAAGACTCTCTCCCAAATCCACAAATTGAAAACAGATGTGTAAAGCAATGAGACTCCCTCCTTAATTCACAAATTGAAGTACTGACAAACATGTAAAGCAAATTAGACTCCATCCCATATCCACAAAATGAAGTTTTGACAGACTTGTAAAACAATGAGACTCCCTCCAAATTGAAGTGCTGACAAACATGTATCTTTATGCAATCCCCAAAATTGATGCTCACTAAAATAAATGAATGCATAGTAGAGGTATATCTTAAAGTATGACCAAGAAAAAGAAGAAAAAAGTACACCCACTGCATTATGTTTTGTGTGTCAAATTTGGCTATCCTGTACATAGAAGATTTGGTAGTCAAAATGTCTTCTTGTGTTATTTTGTATACATGTCATTATATGATTATTTGTTGAACCACAGTAAAAACCAGTATCCTGTCCATTGACACTAAAGTCTTGACTTTTACACAGCTTCATTCCTGTGTTTTTCTCTTTACTGTTAATAGACCAGAAGTGCTTAAGGGATGGCCTGTTCGTCATTTGTATTCTGATAGAACACACTTGTCATTTCTACTCCTCCAGAACTGTTTGGAGGATTGGCATGAAACTTAAAGCACACATTCATTCCAAGGTCTAGTTGGTCCTAATTGAAAATGGTGCTGCAAGGACATTCAGTATGGCCATTACAGCGATCATCTTGAAATCTTGTTATCTATATTCCAGACCATATGATCATATTAACATGGGTTTCAAATTCACAAAAAGATTCCATATGATGTCTATTTGATCCTATATGAAAATGGTGCTGATCTGACCTACTCTTGTTATCACTACTCATTTCGGAGGGATGGTCATATTGACGGATTTTCACCAAAGAATTATTATGATGTCAGGTTGGTTTCAAATGAAAATTGTACCAATACATGTATTTTGAAAATCTTGTTATCGCTATTTCTCATTAGGAGAACGTTATGTTGACAAGGTATTTTCCCAAAAGACTCGTTATTGTGTCTAGTTGATCTTAAATGAAAATGATGCCTATCTAACATCCAATATGGCTGCCATTACAGCCATTGTGAAGATCTTGGTAGTCATCTAACAAACTGGAAATTCATTATCCAATTCAATGCACACTTAGAATGAAACATCATCACACACTTGTAGCACCCCTACTCTTCAACTTTTGGGGGCAATTGAATCAAAACATGTTTGGTTATGATTTAATCCAACTAACATCTTGTAAGAAACATATTTCAACATCATATATTTCCCTTACCTCCTGTGTCCTTCCTGGCATTGAGTCATGCCCCTGTTTGGAGCCATGGGGTTATCCCCCATGATATATCACTATCTTGCATTGAATGTATATCATGCTTTTTTTTTTACAGCATTGTCCTTGTATTTCTGGTCAACAGTTGTCAGAATGTTAGCTTTACCAATTGTGTGTCTCACAAGTTAAGTCACAGAAGTCGACTATGCATATTTTCAGAAATAATTTAAATGTGTAAATCTACAAGCTCATAGTCACCCACATTTAATATCTTCAAGATGGTTTTATTACATGAAACAGTTTTAAAATATTCCAGTTGCTTTATAGATTTACTAGATTTATCGGACAATTCACACCACAAATTTTCCCATTGATACGTTTTCAAAGAAGCATTTTTTTCCCCAATTACACAAGCTATAAAATTCGAAGATTTAATTCTTGCAAACTGTCAGTATTCCCTGAATTCATGATTGTTTTGGAGAACTTGGGGGGGAAGGTGGGGTTTGAGGTTAAAAGCTTCCCAACAGGCAAGAAAGAGCTTAATTAGCTCAATAAAAGAACACAAGCATTTGTTGAGAGGGATAGGCAGGGTGATTTAGCATTACAACCAAATCAATATGAAGCATTAACTAATACTCTATTAGTGTGACAAATCGACTAGTGAGCTAAAGGAGGTGTTAGTGAAAGATATTTTGTTTTACCACTAAGTGTTGATGCCCTAGATATTTCAGATCGCTGTTTTAGAAATGAGACTATGTCCTACATTGAATGTGAAGTGGGTTTGATTCTGTAAGAGTCGACATGTATTTGAGAAAATAAACTAGAATTACGACAAGTATGGGGTCCTGCTAGTTTCTGTCATGAATGAAATGGTCATTGAAGTCTGTGTAATGGTTTGTCATTTCCTAGGCAAGATCATGAAATGGTCAAGGAAGTCCATGTAATGGCTAGTCATTTCCTAGGCATGATCAGATTATTGTTGATGTCTGAAGCTGATGGTACAGCTTTGTTACGATGATTGCACGATTTCATACCATCTATACTTCCTATATAAGTCAAGTCAAACTGCAAACAACAAAGATCCTGCTCTGCCGTAGCATAATGGTCCTGCAGATGAGGGTGTATTTTGTTTGTTCTATTGATTATTCCTAACAAACTGCACAGGCCCATATCTGCTGGTACATTATGCGATGGCAGATCTTGGTCTGTGCAGTTTGCAGTTGGAGTTGTCTTATAAATAAGTACATAGAGTAGGTAAAAGGGTGGAAAGAGAATCCAAACAGTTGTAACAACTCTGTCTGTGAAAGCATCAACAAACATGGTTAGGCATTATTCCTTTTGGTGCTTGACAGAAGGGAAATCGTACAGACCAAATTCCATAACATAAAATGGTTGGACATAATTCCTTGATGCTTTGACAGAAGGGACACGATATAATCCTAAATACACCATTGTTAAAACTTGTATTAACAAGCTCTATTTTTTTCTGAAAAATCTCATTATCTTAGTCATCTGCACAACGTTTCAGTCATTATCTAATAGTCAGGCTGTCCATCAGTCTGTTTATTTCCTACCTACTGATGTACCTTTCTGCTTTGTTCAACGTGGATAAATGACTGAAATATTGGCATTGTTTTAGAGATTGGAGTAGTATATAGAAAACCTCTTGTCCATCCATCCTTCCATCTCACTCTTGTTGACTAAAGATTTTGATTCATTACAGTGAACCTTGGTAAACATTATAGTCCTCATCTTAAGATATGCATACATGTATTGACAAATCACTTGGTCTCACAATTTCTATTAACAGTTGCTTTAGGTTAATCTGTGGTGTTCTTAAAAATCTGTGGTGACACAGTCAAAGAATATTTAAAATTTTTATAAATTCACAGTTTTATCCTTTCTCATTCTGTTTGTTTGAATTTTGTTCTTTGGATCTGGATGTACTGTAATATTCAGGGACCAAGCAAATGCCATGTGCTTACTTGTGATGTGTGTATCTTTAGCTTTGAAACTAATTCATTATTGTTTGCTTACAATGAATACACATGTTCTGACCTTGAAAAAGTAACTCCAACTTTACTAATGCATGAATTTGTGAGTTCTGCTTTATTTTATACTAAAAACTCTCATCTTTGTATTGAATTTAACTGATTTCTTCAGATCTAATATTAGTAAACATTACGCCGTGTGTGTGTATGTGTGTGTGTGTGTGTGTGTGGTGTGGTGTGGTGTGTGTGTGTGTGTGTGTGTGTGTGTGTGTGTGTGTGTGTGTGTGTGTGTGTGTGTGTTGCAAGGGGAATTCTGTATTTTATCAGATGAATGCGTGCATTAAGGAATAGCATACAGTTCTCACATTGTTGGCTGTTAACAATTTTATTAATTACTCTCATTCTTTTGTGTATTCAATCTAAATCAAAATGTGGGATTGTGTCATCCTCTGAGGCTTTTTATTCTCAAGGCAGTTAAATTATCAATGATGAATTGAGACCCTTTCAAGACCCAAAGTCCTCAAATTTCCTTCATGCTGTAATGAAACCCATACACAGAATTCCAATCAAGAACAAATTCCAAATCTGTCAAAATATTCTAAATTGAGTAGAACCGACAAAGCAGCGATTTTATGGGTTGATTGGGAAAAATCATGGCCCATCATTTTGCAATAAATATTTAATGATTCAGAATAAAATGTTATTGGGGAAATGGCTTGAATTAGGATTGTAAAAGACTTTGTTGATATTTTATGTTAAGAGAGAGGCTCGTTCATATTGTAATGGTTCCTCTTTTGGTTCCTTATTGGACCCATGAAAAATTGTTGCAGAAGGATGGTAAGTTTGACTACTTAAGTAAAATTTACAGAAGTGCAGTAATAAGTGTAATTTTCATGTATGGTGAGAATTAATGATATTAAATATTAAAAGTTTTTAATCCAGTCTGAAAATTCTCATAAATTTTTTCAAAACTAAATATTCTCCATGCCTTTTCCTGTGGCACTTTGCATGTTTATATAGATGATTGTTAGAATTTAGAAGGACTTTTCCAATAGACTGGCTCAGACAATATAAATCTGGTTGCGTGCAGACTTTATGATGTCATCTTGGATCAAAATTAGACTGGTACATTGAGTAGAATTCTGATGCCTGTCTAATTTTGCTCCATTAGGTGGTGATGAATGTCATCTACTCAGACCACTAACAGTTTAATCAAGGAGATGGACTGACCATTATACCTTCCTCTTGAAGGAAGGCATCTTATGTAAATATCTTGGTGGTAATGAGGAGGGGGATATATATCAGTAATGAATTATCTCCCTGAATGAAAAATTCAGGCACATGAATAAAACTTTATAATTAATTTGTTGATGAATAATATCAAGATAGGTATCTTTAGATAAGGTCCCTGTAAATTTTGCTTAGACTCATTTTTTCTTTTAATGGTGGAATTTTTGAAGCAATTATGTAGTTTGGGAAATAATTATTGGGATAAGTGGTACCACTGAGATTTCTTGAGGTAATTAATCAGACATTAAATCAGTGTTTCCCATTATCCTCATTTGCGCATCAGAGACACCCAAATTTTTTATTTTACCCCCAGTTTTGATTCCAAAGTTTGTTTTTTACTCAGTCTGACCCCCAGTTTTGACACCAAGAGAATTTTTGACTCTTAGTCTTGCACCCCTAGGGGATACACTGCATTAGTTCTTTTCTTATAAGAATAATTGCAAATATTCATATATGCAATATGTATTAGTAAAAAACATTTTATATTTCAATCTAGCTACAGGTTTATTAGACACTGCACCTACTACAGAAATTACTGTAGTAGCTGATTTTAATCATTTTTGGTTATGTCTGAGCTGCAGGTCTAACATTTGGATTAGCTCTTCCTGTTACAGACACTCAAAATTATTGTAATAGCTAATTTTTATCCTTTATAGAGATATTTTCAAGCTGCATGTTTAGCTTTCAGTTAATGCACTCTGACTACTGCAGCATGAATATTGTTGTAGATTGTGTTAGTTAATTAACTAATGCGGTCTGAAAAATCTTGTAAAGCAAACTGTGATTACAGGTATCCATTAGGTTTGGGGGTTTTTTTCTTTCTTCAGTTGAAAATACTATACAGCTTTTCTTTGATCTGATAACAAATCCTGTGAACAAACAAATCTTAGGAATCCTCAGAAATGCTTTGGTAATGGCCAAGGTTTCCCTCTTACTTAGTGCCAGGCAGACACTTGTATGAACTGTCATTGACCTAAATATCTGGAGATACTTTTCTCTCTGGCTGGACAGTTCATGTACTTTTCCCAAACATTTTGTCATGTTTTGATATGCCCAAGGAGTTGAATACTGGTCAGATGTAGTCTAAGTCAGTTTGCATTATAACCTTGCTTGCCAATAAAGAACACTTTCATCATAATGTTTCCATTCCATGAATGTTTCCATTCTTTTACAAAAAAAGAATTCTGGCTATATTTCTGGGATTCTGGGTGGCCAAGTGGTCAAAAGTGCTCACCATTACTGATCACTGGCAGTTTACCTCTGTTAGTGTGGGTTCAAATCACAGGCTTGGCCAATGTGGATATATCAGAAAGTTTATCAGGAGCTTACCTTGGGTCAGTAGGTCTTCCTGGGGTTTTCCTGGGTTTTTCCCCTACCAGTGAAACTGGCCACCATGTATAGCCTCGTGTGCCAAAAAATGATGTTTAACCCACAACAATTGGTTACATTTCTAGTGTTTATTGTTTGCATGTTAATCGATTCAGTCAGTTCTTCATATACATATACTGGCACTAATGATAAATGTCAACTGGCCCAAAATGATAAAATTAATATATTTAATCTCTGTAAATTCAGCACAAGTTCACAAACTGTGGAAAATATCATGTTGCTTAATATATTGAGTAAAGTATTAACAAAATCAGTTGATTAAATCCCAGATAATCTCAGTTGTCGGCAGAAACTTATTTATGATCATAATGCAGAATGTAATAATTTATGCAGAGTGCTGATTAGAGCCGGTTCTAATATTGATGTTTTACAATGTAGAGATTATTTTTGAGAACAGAATGCATCTCCAAAATCTGAAAGATAATCTGTATTTTCCCTCAAAAATGCTTGAAAAGCTATAGTGACACTTCCAGAATATGTTAATGATTGCCCTAAATATGTAAATGAGAAAAATCACTTAAATTAGTTCTGGAATTTAAGTACGGAACTTATTTGTAATGATAATCTTCACAGAAACATCAAAACAACAATGTCCAAAATAAAATTATGAGAGGTAAATCTGCCATTAAATAAAAGCGAGACTTAAAGACTTGTAAAAAATCTTGTGCTAGAGATGTTGACCACTTTTTCACAAATAAATGTCAACCCTTGTTAGCTTACTAATAAAGGAAAAACAGATAACTGGCATACATGTTAGAACTTTTTATCCTACAAGTTAATCCACTTTACAGACAATATGAATCGTCTGCATCAAGTCTTCATGTATATATGACACTATTGATAATGAAGCCATTTAATCATTGCTCACTCATTAAGAGTAAATGAAGCTATTGATGTGTAGCAGACAAATTTGTTATTTGGCACATAATGGGTATCAAAGGAAATTACAAGGGAACATTTGCTCTTTATGAGGGTATCCCTAATCTCCTTTATGATTGTTGGAAGATGAGATATTGTTGGATTTTTTTGTTTGAGTGGACACAGTATCCTCAGCTTATATTTTTACTATCTTGAATTGATGAAAATTACGGCCTTAGATCTTTAGTTTTTGATTTTTTTTAAGTCAGCATTGAATTTATGAGTTTATTGTCCTGAATTACTTTTAAGTTGATAATTACATATTATGACTAAAAATGTCGTCATGAACACTCTTGTGCCCTTTTTGCACACTTTTACTACAACTAAAGCAGGTAATAACTAGACGAAATGTTTTCAAAATTTGATATATCAAATTGTGATCCACCCATGGTGCATTAATATGCATATATAAATATTGTTTCAACATTAGGTTCTATTTCAGTAGTAGGCTATCGTTTCTATATTCTCAAAATATGTGATGAATTTCCTCTAATTAAACATTACTCTTGCAATAAAATAACAATAAAACTAATAATTTCCGTCTTCTAAATGAATTAAAGAAGGCGCTGAATTTCATCAAAATCCTCACTGCTTTCCTGTCCATCTGTCTGTCTCTTGTATAAGGAAGATGATAGAGGGATGTGGAGTGAGAAGAAAAAAAACAACTGAACTTGCACCAATTAACCTACAAGAACCTGGGACTTTATAACAATAGGTGTAAACATTCCTTGAGATTTTTAATAGTGTTCTTAATACCAGTAACAAAAAGATGCAATAGCCTATCAAGATTTGTACAGTACATTTATATGTAAGGAGGAATACACATATTGTCATCTGTTTAATGCTTTATTTTTATTTTTTCATGTTTTATAAACCCTATTAATAAGGGTCTAAAAATATATTATTTAATATTAAAATGTCCAAAGGTCACTCTACCTCTCAAATGTATATACATGTCCATCTTATGCCCACTGTTGGAATTGATTACTTGTTCTTTTGTGTTTTTCATTTTTCTTGTTTGTTTTTTTTGTTGTTAAGATTTGAATGGTTAGCAGTATGTTCCGATAAGATAACAGAGAAGCAGTTGAATGAGTTAAATTTGAGCTATGGTTTGTTTTATTTTCAGCAGAATATTAGTGAATTTCACTTGCCAAAAGTATTCCATGCTTTTGGTTTATTGCAGTACTATTTGTTGAAGATTGAATTTCATGTTTATTTATGGTGGCAATGGATAAAGTTAACATAGGGTTCTGCTAAGCAAAAGAAATATTGGCAGGCATTCAGTTTCTGTAAAATCTTAATTGTCATCTGGTTTTGAAATCTAGTTTGCACTACAAGTATTCCTTTTCAAAAAATCCTTGAAGGCTTAATTATCTTGAATTCTGTTTTGCAAGACTCAAAATTGTGTGCCAGCAGGTAAGGCTTATCATACACATAAAACATGTGAAAATTTGTTCATTCTGTATTGATCTAAGATTGTCATGTTCATAACTATCTGCAAAAGCTGTAAGAAAAAGCCAATGTCCCCTGCCTTCTCTTACATGTGACTGTTGTAATGATATGCCCTTCAAGCACTGATAATTTCACATGAGGTTTTTTGCAATAGTGTAGCAGTTTTAAGCCCTTAGATTGCTCTAATATGTCTTGCCTTTGAGAAATTTAAAAAGTAAAGATTATATACTGGCAGTATGATTGTTGTCCATTAATTGGTTTTGGAGAATCAATCTGACATCATCTGTAAATCATGACAAAAGTCTTTTGAAGTTGGTAGTAATATATCCATTTTGCACCAAGTAAGGTATAAAATTCCAGCTTGGAGAACCAACTATTTGTCATGGCTGCCAGCATAGTTGCTATGGGAACAAAGTTGAATTAAATTTGGGTTTGTTTCTTTTAAATGAAGAATTTTCCAATGTGGTAGATTTTGAGGCAGTGAGAGACACAGAATTGTTTTTTGTAAAAAATTTAATTTTGTTTCACTTTTTTAAAGATAGATAGGTATGTTAAAAAAATTCAGTACATAGAGGTGGTGGAGACTTAGGTATTTGTCAACAATTCAAGTTTCTTGTGAGGGTGTTTTCTTTAGAAGTTAGATTGAGGGTATTTATTTATTATTATTTTTTGGCAAGGTATTTGGCTCATCACTCACACTGTGGACACTTAGATACTGCATTTGTCGTTCATTGATGTGTAATTTAGATTACAATTATTTGTTGATTATCTGTTAATTTTTCAGTTTTTAATTACGTCATTCATGAGCAATATATATATATATATAGGTCCCCCTTCGGGAATTTTGAGATCTCTAACATGAGAAAAGAGAACATCTTTTGGTGGTGGGTTTGGTTTGGTGTTTTGGCTTCAGTTTGTTTTGATTTGGTGTTTTACAGCACAACAACACCAGTAGGTTCTTGTATGCTGAGACAGTTAAGGTGCCTTGTACAAGGACACAAAACTATAGCAGATGGTTGCTGATCCAATAGTCAGATTCAAAAACAGACCCTTTCTCTTGTGAGTCTGGTACACTGACCACTGAGAAACCTCTGCACCTGTCTTCAATAGTCGCCTCTTATGAAATAAAGGATGGTGCACCAAGTCTATGATACATCAAAAAGTCCAGAGTACATGACATGTTTTCACAAAATTCCAAATGTTGTTTGTATTTTAGTTGAAGCCCAGAATGCTTCTAGCTACATTTATTGGATTGTGAATTGCATTGAGATGGCAGTCAGTGGAAATAATTCAGTAAAACAAAATTGGAAATTGACGTCTGCCAATCTTTTTATAGCCTGCACCACTCCTCCAACTTCTTGCTCTGTGGAGTCAGTCAGAAAATTTTATTACTGTTTGTTTGAATAGCAAATTGTGCTGATATGGAAGTATTCAACAAAGCACCAGCTGATGTGAGGTTGAGTACACTAGATTTGTCTAGAACATTGCTTCAAGTATGTTATTATTTAGGGAAAGTTTATATGCCAGGCTGAATGATAAGTATATTACCTCTGAGGTCAACTTTAATGCCAGGCTGAGTATGTTAATTATGTTATAACTGAGGTCAGTTTTATTTGCCAGGCTGAGAGAAATATAAGTATGTTATCACTGAGGTCAACCTTAGATGTCAGACTGAATGATATGCAGTCATGTTATAACTGAGGTCAGCTTTATTTGCCAGGCTGAGTGAATATAAGTATGTTATCAGTGAGGTCAACTGTGTTCTAACTAAGGTCAACTTTATATGCCAGACTGAGTGATATGTAAGTGTTATCACTGAGGTCAACTTTATATGCCAGACTGAGTGATATGTAAGTGTTATCACTGAGGTCAACTTTATATGCCAGACTGAGTGATATGTAAGTGTTGTCACTGAGGTCAACTTTATATGCCAGACTGAGTGAAATATAAGTGTTATCACCGTCATCAACTTTATATACCAGTCTGAGTGTTATTCAACCATGTTATAACTAAGGTCAACTTTTACATGCCAGGCAAGTGATATGAGTATGTTATCACTGAGGTCAAATTTATATGCCAGTCTGAGTGATATGGGAGTATGTTGTCACTGAGGTCAACTTTATATGCCAGGCTTAGTAAAATATATGTTTTCACTGAGGTCATCTTTTTATGCCAGACTGAGTGACATGTGTTATCATTGAGACCAGATCTATATTTGTTGCAGATATTCAGATAAATTTAATAATTCTTGGGTGATATAATGGGGGAAGATATAGCATATGTACATACAGGTTTTGTTGTGCATGCAATTGACAGAATGTCAAAACTGAGACATCATTTGTTGTACAACAATTTTATGATGCAGTTAAAAAGAAATTTGTGAAAACTCATAGGTATCTAATATAACACTGGCCCAAAGTGAAGATCATTAACTGTTGGGCCTTCCTCTTGCCTGAAGCTCTCTTCTGCATGTTACAAGAGATGGCTAATGAAAGCAACCATTTTGCCATTGAATGTGTCCGATGATGATATCCTAGCTGAGAAGAATTTTTACTTTTTAAAGGAGATGGGTTTAAATCAAAAATTGAATTATTAAAAATCCTTTTATGGAATAAATTTTGTTTAGTGCATCTTTCTTGGTGATACCTAAAGCTAATCAGCACTCTGTAGCCAGGATCATGCTGCCATGCTGTTAAATACTATAAATGCACACATGTTCATTTGTCGATCTGAGATAATCTATGCCTTGATTAACTTAGCCTTCTTGATATGATTAGTCTGTAATAAGTTAGAAACCTGAATATGTAATATTTAATGGTTATTGTAAAATTCATACAGGTCATGTATGTGCATTTGCTCATCTTAAATTAAGTAAAAATTGTTTTTTTTTAAAAAATATAATACTAATTTTGTTTAACCATTGTCTGTTCAATTCTGATTATTTAATGCTCCACACTTAACTGTCATCAGGAAGCTTCCAGATGTAAATGATCCATTGCTATGGACTTTTACAGTCGTTGCCAGGTATTAAACTTGGTCAAGAAAAGAGCATGTTGAGTCTAACTTCACAGTATAGGGTAGTACAGATTTGTTTATCAACATGCGTAGCTTTCATTGTGACATCACAGCATGTGACATTCAGTCTGTATTGTACTGGATCACACCTTTAGGCAGATCTCATCCAGAAATGTCCATGTACTTTAACATTGAATTTGCCATATGTACTTCTTGGGGCATGAAAATAATGACCTTCCATAGTCATGTATGAGGATACAAATAAAGTGAATATTTGCCATTTAAAGGTATATGTATGTAGAATCAAATTCTAAAAAATGACACCAGTTACTGAAATAATCAGTGATAAATGCCTAAATGACCAGTATGACTTTAACGATAGTTCACTACAAATGACAAAATAATACAGTTCATTCATTCAATAGACAAACATGCAACCAATCTGGCCACCATGGTCACCAGACAAGACGAGCTGCCTCTACCTGGTGGCTAACTGATTGAAATGCCATGACACATTATTAGCTGTAACCAAATTTCTCTATGCTGAGGCTGGGGTCTTTCTTCAAATAGCAGCATTCCCAATGATGCAGAAGCTTGTGTCAAATATGTGTGAAATGAGTTTGTGGTATTACTTACAGAGAAATGCTTGTATGCTTATGTCATGGTGGTAATCCCCGTGACACACCTAAAACTTGACAGTCTATGTAGTTGGTTCCCAAAAGGTAGATGCTTTGTTTGTTTGAACAGCAACATTAAAAAAATTAATTATTTGTAACTATCAGTGAAATGAGATAACAATAGATGGTTAGCAGCCAGCTATATTTTCACTAACCCACAACACGTATGGTGGTCAAAGTCCATTCTGTCTCTCTCTCACACACACACACACACACACACACACACACACACACACACACACACACACACACACACACACACACACACACACACACACACACACGCACACACATGCACACACACACACACATTGACTCTTCAGATTTGTTCCTGGGGATCCCTGACTTCTGAACTTTTAATAATTGTACTTGAATAACTTTATGTTTATTTTTTTTTTTTTTAAAGAGACTTTTTATAGGGTAATGCAATAAAAGAGATGTATGAAGTTAAAGTGCAAGTACAGAAGATATATGGTAAATTAATTGATAGGTGAAAACAACATGAAAGATTTATGGAAGATTGAAGTGTGTTAATGTAAAAGAATAACAGTGAAACAAGGTGTGTGGGAGAGGGCTTATTTTGAGTTTAAACAGTATTTATTCCAGAAAATATCTTCACATAAAATTCACAACAATGCAATAACTGGGTTGAAAACTTTAAGCTCATCAAAAACTGTATCCCCAGTTACAAAGAAACTCAACAGTTAGTATTTGTTATTTTTATTTGTGTCTATTGGGATTTTTTTTTTTTTCAATATGGAGGATGGACTTATAGATCTTCCACCATAGTCTTATTATTGGAGTAAAATGGTACATGTATATAAGGGACACCTGTTTCTTCAGGCAACTTTCTAAACCCTTTTGGGTTATCATCACTGACAGGTGTTTGAGATACTTCAGGATAATACAAAAGGTCAGGACAGATTTGGAGGTGGGGTGAACTTTATCAAAGTTGATGAAAGAAATCATAATAATTAATTTGTGTAGCTAATTTGCTGGCAAGTCCATTTTTATACTAAAATTGATGACTGAAGTGGGAGGGGGGGATATACTTACTACCATGACAGATCTAGTTCAGTAAAAAGAGGACAAGCTATTAGAAACTAATTTATTTCCAAATTATTGTCATAGCTCACAATACTTGTCCAATTTGGTACTTGCCAAAGGACTGAATGGTCACACATATTTCTTGCTGATATTTTCTTACAGAATGAATTATTTGTGGTTGATTCAAACTCGATGTACCAGTAGCTGTTATTGACCATAATCCCAAGAAAATATTGGTTTTCCTGTGACCAAGTTTGTAAATTAGATAAAACCATTAATCTTAATACAAGATCAGTTTTTGAAAGTATGTGTGTATCTGTGACCATGTTTTGATTTACTCTGCTTCATTATTTTGTTTGTTCCAATAATATACCTACTTAAAAATAAAGATAATAAACTTTTATAAACTAGAATATTTAGATTTTTAATGAAGGCCATGTGCTCCATATATTAATTCTTGCCTTTACTTTCTATGGTTTAAATATAATTTTGGCTAAAAACAGCAGTATATTTTCAAAAAAGATTGGGAATTCATATCACATGGTGAGAAGGACATAAATGAGCAAGCTACCATAGATACTCACATACAAGTCAGCTCCACCGGTCAGGTGGCCTAGTGGTTAGAGCGACCACCTCACATGCGGGAGGTCACGGGTTCGAACCCGAGCCAAGTCATACCAAGGACTTGTAAAAATGATACTAACAGCTGCCTTGCTAGGCCCTCAGCATTAAGAAGTTAGTGTTAGGACTGGTCGGCCTGGTGTCAGGATAATGGGACAGGGTGGGACATGATACTACATGTCTGAAGCATGATGTCCCAATGCTAGACATCACTATAAACTGCCATACTGCAGATGTCATAGCGATATGACTGAAATTTTTTTAAAGCTACGTTAAAAATCCAAATTACACACACATACACACATATTCAACTGCAGACTGAACGGACCCAGATCTGCTGTCACATGCACTGGCAGATCTGGGGCCATGCGTATGTTAGGATTAATCATCAGAATAAACAACATAGACCTTGATCTGCCAGTCCATTCTGCAATGGCAGTTCAGGGTCCATGTTGTTTGTAGTTGGATTTGACTTGTTAGCAAGCATATCCATTAGGTTGAAAATGATGTATACTAAACCAAACATAGAAAAAGGAATTCCTGCTTTAAAAAATGCCATGTTTTACATGTGCTTATCAAGCAGTAATACTCTGCATGTTTGTCTACTTTGTCATGGGATTCATGAGTATACTAGTGTGTGTGTGATTTGGATTTTTAATGTAGCTTGAACAATTTATCGGTCATATTGCTACGATGTCTGCGGTGTGGCATTTTATAGTGATGTCTAGCACTGGGGCATCATGCTGCAGACATTTAGCATTATGTCCTGCCCAGTCAAAATATCCTGACACCAGGCCAACTAGTCCTAACACTAACCTCTTAATGCTGAGAACCAAGTTAAGCAGCTGCTAATACCATTCTTTTTCAAGTCTTTGGTATGACTCTGGATGGGTATATTTAATTCATTACTTTAGTATTTTCACACCCTCCCATTTGTTTGTACCCCCCTGCTGATATAAAAACAAGAAGGATCAAGGTTATAAAAATGCACAGAATCAAGTTATTGCTAAATATCCTGACAAATTTTCAAAGTTGTCAGTTAGGAGCCAAATTTATAGAACAGAAAAGTATATGCCAATAACTTAAATAATTTTTTTCCATAGGATAACATAAAATATATTGAACAGTAAATCCTAATAATGGCATATGGTTTGTATAGAAAATGAAAGTGTATGCTTTTTAGTGTTAAATTGTGGTAATGGTTGTACTTTGGTAAACAAAATAAGCAAAAGATAATGATACATTTTTCAGTTCCTTACATCATTAAAAAATGGTAATTCCTTTGTAGCTTATTATACTAAGGGGTGAACCATGTAATTGGGAATGGGTAGGATAGTTTTTATTATCTTTCAAGCAGGGATATTTTTTTTCTTTTACCTTATTAATTGATTTTGTCCAACTAATATAAAGAATACTTCTTTTATAGGTTGTTTTTTCTCTTAAAATCAGAGGAAGAATAGTGTTTTGAAGCTATGTGTGGGTCTTAATTTGTTTAAAAAATTAAATGGTAGGTCCTTGATCAAATTCCTATAATAAATCTGTGGAAATGTAATAATATTGAAAATTTAATATCTTTTAGTTTTTAAATGCTCTGGACCAAATGCATATATCTTCATAGCACAGAACCATCCTGGATGTATGCTTTTGTGTTTAGAAACAATATGAGCTGCAGCATTATTTAAAACTACATGTACAAAAAGCCTAAGGGAAAAAAATCCTACTTTCTTAATTAGGGTTCCAAAACTATCTTGTAAAAAAAAAAAAACATGACATTTTCAGTTAATGATAGGATGAGCTTTGAAAAGATAATAATCCTTATTTTTGTTTCTCATTATCAACCAGCCTTGTCTGTTCAAATCAATATCTCCTCAATTTTATGCTCACCCATCACTAGACTGGTTCTAATTTTTCTTTGTATAATTTTGTATAATTAGTACCATGAGTCCTGTAGCACTGAGAACTACAGGATGCACATTTGATAACCAAAGTCTCTTCTCATTACTCTTTCTTCTTCCATAACAGATACATGTAATTATAAGATACTCTAGTCAAAACAAATAACTCCAAGTCTCTTGCATCATTGATAAAGTAATGGTACTTCTTTCTGGTGGGTTGTATCAGCAGGAGAATTTCCACCTTACAAGTCCCCTGACTCCCTAATTAATGATGATTAATGTTCTAGTGGAGAGATAGGCATCAGTACAGCTTCTTTATGGAGAGAATTCATTTACTGGAGATGTAATATGGGTATTAGGAAGATAACCATTTATCTTATTCAAGTCTTATGTAAGTGAGGTTGTTGGTAGGCTGAATTTTCAATTTGGTTTAGTGTTTTATGGCATTTTAGTACCCACGCAGTTAGAATACAGGAATACACAATATTGGTAGACCTAGGTGGCTCTGATGGTAGGATTCGAACCTGCCCCCTTCATGTCACTAGTCAGGCATTTAACCTTGAAGCCATCATGGCACAATTTTCAGCTATGATAGTTTCTCCAGATTTGTTTTGCTCTTTGTTTTGCTCATGTTTTGATACTATAAGAGTGGGAGTACAGTTGGGGTTCAGTTGAGGTCAATTGAAATATATCTGTCTTCTAATAGCTATAGGCTTTATCCATTGGTTTTAATGGATTGGGTAAGGTTGAATCATAGAGATTGATTTGCACTTTATGTACCTTAATACTGATTCTGCATTCAAAATATGTGGAATATCTTACACCCACTTACATCAACTCAGCACCCATACTGAGGTAGTGATTGAAAATTTAGGCAAGATACTAATATATTTATGTGCATTGTTTTGGGGGGATTAAACATTATAGTGACCACTTGTGAAACATTGAGAGAGGAGTCTTTATTGGGATGTATGGTAATGAAATATCTATCTCTCTCTCTCTCTCTCACAGGCATTTTAATCAATTATTGAAAAAACCT
Organism: Megalonaias nervosa; assembly: GCA_016617855.1. Classification (NCBI taxonomy): domain Eukaryota; kingdom Metazoa; phylum Mollusca; class Bivalvia; order Unionida; family Unionidae; genus Megalonaias; species Megalonaias nervosa. Next base: position 20,084 of record JAECUM010025527.1, read on the forward strand.
ATCACAATAAAGTGGTCATCAGCCTGTAGGTATTTTTATAGGAGAGCACCATATTTCCTTCATTTGAAGCAATGGTATGTTTATAAAGTAGCAGTTGATTTAATTATATAAAATTAGTTGGAGAAAATAGGTACACAGCTACCTTTTCATTTTGAAAGTGCATTAAAACAGAAAAATTAGTATTTAATGATGTGAAAACATTAGTGATTTATTTTGAGTCAAAAACTAAAAGAGAAAATATGTTAGTGGCCATGATAAAACAAATGCATACTAATTAATTGTAACCATCAAACCCACATTATAATAGGTGACAGTTCACCAAGGGGCATTAAAGTGAAAGACAAATCTGCTTTAATATAGGTGGTATTACACCAAAAATTTCATAATGATGGATGGCAGTATACCAAGGGTTTAATGAGGGAGTAATCTGCATTGTGATAGGTGGCAGTATTGCAAGTCACTTCATAGTGAGGGACCAACCCATATTATAATGGGTGGCAGTATAACAAGGGGCTTTGTAGTGAGGGAGAAATTAATGTTATAATAGATGGCAGAATGCCAAAGGTCTTGATCGTGTGGTACCACTGAACATGGTAACTGAACCCTGTATGTCAAAGTTAGGTAAACAACACTTATCCATTGCACCATTCAGGATGCCACAATCCAGGGATGGTTTCAGGTTTTGTGGCCCCCCCCCCCCATCCCAGATTTGGTGAAACATGTATTTTGGGAAATATTCAAGACAGACATCTGGTTTCTCACCTCTTATTCCTCATCACTTGTACTCTAAAAGTCCAGTTGTCCTTTTGTAGCAGACAGAATCAGACAATTACACCTTTTGATTTGCAAAAAATGAATACAGTTGTTAAGTTTCACTCGTTGCACTACCTTATTGTTTCAGGTCTATCTGCATTGTATGAAGTACCAAAACCTTTCCAGTTTTTAATGCAGTGAGGGTTATTGTATATACTTGCTTATAAGTCAAGTCCAGTTGCAGACTGCACATACCCATATCTGCCATCGCATAATGCTGATCTGGGTCTCTGCAGTCCGTAAAGAGTAATCAGTAGAACAAACAACATTGTCCCTGTTCTGCAGGCGTATTATGCTACGGCAAATCATGAGCTATGTTGTTTGCAGTTTGATTGAACTTATAATTGAGTAAATATGGTAGTGAGAAATTTGATTGCATTTTCTGACAGATGAATTAGTTATACTGCAGTCCTTTTCCACTCAGCAATAACAGCATCATAGAAAATATGATCTGCATGATAGTCATATCTTATGTTCTTCAGAATCTATTTAAAGTTAAGCATATTACAATCAGCTTCAAGCCATTAACATCATGTGCTCTTATAAATCCGCCACACTTAATATATCTATACGCCTTTTGGGGCTGATTTAACAGTCTAATGAGATATACTTCCGCACTATTAAAAACTATATTCCATTCTCAATGAAAAGCGTACAGTAGAAGGTCATGAAATTGTGATTCATTTGAAGTTAAGTCGTCAAAAATGTCAATCAGCATTTCATGCCATTGACATGCATATCTTGGGAGATGAATCTCAGGCCATGATTTGTGTTCAGTTTAAGCAATTCAGAGCCCCTAAAAAGTGTTTATCGGTCATTAACAGTATGTACAGTCAACTATCCTAACAGCCAAATAAATATCAATCAGTTTAATGACTGAATACATACCCATCTCTATGAATATGAAGGGTCCTTATGCTTGCTTGTCAGTTCTTCAATAATGCACATGCATTGGAAAATCTGAATACTTTTTATGCTTGAAACACTTAAAAATGATGTTAAGCATTTCTGTGATCAAGATGGACTTCCTGCAGCGAAAAAGGCAAAATTTTGGTTCCAGTTAATAACATTTGTTACAGGTGTGAACAGAAGGGAACATTCAAACATTCTGGCATCTCTCTCTCTCTCTCTCTCTCTCTCTCTCTCTCTCTCTCAGGCATTTTAATCAATTATTGAAAAAACCTATCACAATAAAGTGGTCATCAGCCTGTAGGTATTTTTATAGGAGAGCACCATATTTCCTTCATTTGAAGCAATGCTATGTTTATAAAGTAGCAGTTGATTTAATTATATAAAATTAGTTGGAGAAAATAGGTACACAGCTACCTTTTCATTTTGAAAGTGCATTAAAACAGAAAAATTAGTATTTAATGATGTGAAAACATTAGTGATTTATTTTGAGTCAAAAACTAAAAGAGAAAATATGTTAGTGGCCATGATAAAACAAATGCATACTAATTAATTGTAACCATCAAACCCACATTATAATAGGTGACAGTTCACCAAGGGGCATTAAAGTGAGAGACAAATCTGCTTTAATATAGGTGGTATTACACCAAAAATTTCATAATGATGGATGGCAGTATACCAAGGGTTTAATGAGGGAGTAATCTGCATTGTGATAGGTGGCAGTATTGCAAGTGACTTCATAGTGAGGGACCAACCCATATTATAATGGGTGGCAGTATAACAAGGGGCTTTGTAGTGAGGGAGAAATTAATGTTATAATAGATGGCAGAATGCCAAAGGTCTTGATCATGTGGTACCACTGAACATGGTAACTGAACCCTGTATGTCAAAGTTAGGTAAACAACACTTATCCATTGCACCATTCAGGATGCCACAATCCAGGGATGATTTCAGGTTTTGTGGCCCGGCCCCCCCCCCATCCCAGATTTGGTGAAACATGTATTTTGGGAAATATTCAAGACAGACATCTGGTTTCTCACCTCTTATTCTTCATCACTTGTACTCTAAAAGTCCAGTTGTCCTTTTGTAGCAGACAGAATCAGACAATTACACCTTTTGACTTGCAAAAAATGAATACAGTTGTTAAGTTTCACTCGTTGCACTACCTTATTGTTTCAGGTCTATCTGCATTGTATGAAGTACCAAAACCTTCCCAGTTTTTAATGCAGTGAGGGTTATTGTATATACTTGCTTATAAGTCAAGTCAAGTTGCAGACTGCACATACCCATATCTGCCATCGCATAATGCTGATCTGGGTCTCTGCAGTCCGTAAAGAGTAATCAGTAGAACAAACAACATTGTCCCTGTTCTGCAGGCGTATTATGCTACGGCAAATCATGAGCTATGTTGTTTGCAGTTTGATTGAACTTATAATTGAGTAAATATGGTAGTGAGAAATTTGATTGCATTTTCTGACAGATGAATTAGTTATACTGCAGTCCTTTTCCACTCAGCAATAACAGCATCATAGAAAATATGATCTGCATGATAGTCATATCTTATGTTCTTCAGAATCTATTTAAAGTTAAGCATATTACAATCAGCTTCAAGCCATTAACATCATGTGCTCTTATAAATCCGCCACACTTAATATATCTATACGCCTTTTGGGGCTGATTTAACAGTCTAATGAGATATACTTCCGCACTATTAAAAACTATATTCCATTCTCAATGAAAAGCGTACAGTAGAAGGTCATGAAATTGTGATTCATTTGAAGTTAAGTCGTCAAAAATGTCAATCAGCATTTCATGCCATTGACATGCATATCTTGGGAGATGAATCTCAGGCCATGATTTGTGTTCAGTTTAAGCAATTCAGAGCCCCTAAAAAGTGTTTATCGGTCATTAACAGTATGTACAGTCAACTATCCTAACAGCCAAATAAATATCAATCAGTTTAATGACTGAATACATACCCATCTCTATGAATATGAAGGGTCCATATGCTTGCTTGTCAGTTCTTCAATAATGCACATGCATTGGAAAATCTGAATACTTTTTATACTTGAAACACTTAAAAATGATGTTAAGCATTTCTATGATCAAGATGGACTTCCTGCAGCGAAAAAGGCAAAATTTTGGTTCCAGTTAATAACATTTGTTACAGGTGTGAACAGAAGGGAACATTCAGACATTCTGGCAGACAAGGTTTCAAAAATAAAAGGTTTCAAAAATAAAAGCAGCCCTTCATAATGGAGCTGAATCATCCCGAATTCAGTTAATGACAAGTTTTTTATGAGAGCGACGAAGATCTGCCTGTCAGATGAGGCAGATTTTTGTAAAATGTTGTAAATTGCAGAATTATGAATTTTATGCATCTGAGAGAGATCTCAAATTATATAAGATAAAAAATTCATTTGCTTGTCAGCTATGTTTAGATATGAGATTTTTCTTAATTTAGGCAGAGACAGCATTGGTGCAGTAATTTAAAATTCTGAGTAACATAATTGGTCGATTCCTATCTAATAAGGAATTAGCCCGCACACAAACACACACATAACCCAGTAGGCATTTATTTGACTGAACATCAAATTGTGAAAACATGAAATCTTTATTCATTTTTAGCCAGTAATAGTTATGGTATAAAAAAAAAACAAACTACGTATATATTTTACAAGGCTTGAAATAACAGTAGTCTCCTAGTTTGAGGTTAGTAAATTTCCTATCTGACAAGTAGTTTACATAATTTCAATAGTCTGATGGCTAGTAATGTTTCAGTTGTCATCAGTGTATTGTGTGAAGGACCAGTGAAGATTGAGCAGGACTAGTAAATGTCTCAATCTACTAGTCCTTCTGGCTACAAAGAAATTTATGTGAAATTCTGGACCTGTAGTTTTGTTTATTTAATTTAAATACACAATTTTATATAAACTGATTGACAACTATCATATAAATGTGCTTATCCAACTGCAGGCTGCAGAGACCCAGATCTGTGTTGCATAATGTGTTGGCAGATCTGGGTCTATGCAGTTTGTTTCGAGTAATCAGTACATCAAACAGCATATACCCTGATCTGCTGGCACATTATGTAAGAGCAGATTACGGTCTGTGTTGTAATATTTAGACTTATATGCAGGTATATATGGTATTTGTTTATAATAATTTTAATATCAAAATTAGTTTTGCACAGTCTGGTATCCAGTAGCTTGTGAGAATTATGGGTCTGCAAAAAAATAATGCAACAGTGTGTTTATGCTGCTGTCACCAACAATGACCCCAGTGATGGACAATATCCAACTCAATTTGTGTAGCATTTTTTGACATGAACTCCAATGATGGACAATATCAAACTCACTTTGTCTAGTATTTATTTAACAATGACTCCAATGATGGACTATATCAAATAAAATTTGTGTAGCATTTTCTAACAAGGACTCCAGTGATGGACTATATCAAATTCACTTTGTCTAGTATTTTCTAACAATGACCCCAGTGATGGACGATATCAAACTCAAACAATTTGTTTAGGATTTTTCTAACAAGGACTCCAATGATGGACCATATAAAACTTTGTCCTGCATTTTTTGGACATAACAGGCAAGAAGACATTTTAATGTTCTTGAAGCCTGATACTTTATTTTTAATAATACGCTCTGTGAAGAGGCCATCACTTGCCAGAAAGGCAAGTGATATAACACACAAATAGGGCATTCTAATTTTAAGGACATGATAATGATCTAAAGTTGTGTTAGATAAAGTACATAATGTTTTGTACTTTTAATTTAAATTTTATATGTAATAGATACATGTAAACTGCTCAACATTTGGCAGTACCATATGCTGCACATCCTGTAACAAGTATTCGCCTCTCAGGCTGTTGTCTGAAAACTGCATGAGTTGTTATACTGAGAGGCCAAGCTAGTATTGTAGTACAGCTAATTTTCCTCTGCTAATGAAATATTTCTCTAACCATGTAGTATTTCAAAAGACTGAAAGTGTTTGACTTAATTTCAGAGTACATTTAATATGTTTCCCATGCATCTTTAATTGATATTTGTGCACAAAATATTTTCATTAAAAAATCTGAATTTAAACTTTTGCATTAATGGTAATATTTCAGTTAGATTAAGATTTAATCAAAGAAAGTGACAGATTTTTCAATTTTAAAAAAAATAAACATCTGATATAAATGATGATTATTTCAATTCAGGTTGTTGTTAGCAGTTGGGCTTTTTGCATTCATGGCATCCACAATAATGCTGGCAGGAACTTCTGAAAGATTTAAATTTCTTGGTAGCTGTGCAGTAGGGTATATCAATCGTATTTTAAAGTTTATATTGGTCTGAGAGCTTGTTCACATGTAAAAGGTTTTACCCCAACAAGTAATAAAGTTTGCAATTTTTAAAATTCAAACATGATGATGAAAACACTTTAATTTCTCCTTTGAATCTATTTACATCGCTTTTAGCCTGTGACCTATTTATGTAAAGCATGCAAGAAACTCTGAGTATTTTTTGTAAGTTGGAATGTTTGCAATTTTCAATTCAGAGTAAGATGGTCTCTAAAACAAATAGGATTAAACAAAATAGTAGCAGATGTAGAAAGCAATGAAATTGGCAATTTGGTAATACACATTACAAGCTATAATTTAATCACCGATCTGACCTATCACAGCCTTTGCTTTTGACGTCAAGACAGCATGAATATTCCTGTCAATTTTACTGATTGATGAAAATGATTTGGAAAGAAAAAGAATATTCAATTAAACATGAAGTACAACCATGTACCATAATGGAATCTCCACTCAAATCCTAATTGCCAAATCCAGCTTGTTAGGACTTGGACACTAAGAATATCCCATGGATTCCTTACCATTAGAGGTTTGCATTATGTTTTTTTCCAGTGATATGTACCATGCTACATTTTCACTGTATCAGTACTTCATTAGTTTCTGTCAGTAAGGAATGTAAGGAAATTCCCCAGTATTCTTATAATGAATTTAATGATATCAAAAGCAGGTTTTGGTTTTCATGATAAAATAATTAAAAAACTTATTTCTTTGTACAGAATGGTTGTATTTGTCACAAATTAATTTTTTAATATTACAAATATATGTTATATTTTTTAATATTTAATTACATGTTCGACATACATTGTGTATACCATAATGGAGACCAATTGTTGATGCTTGTCCCAAATGCATCTTTTCGAAACATTTCACATGAAGAAAACAAGAAAAATGTCATTTTTTAAGTTATTTAAGTTTTTAAGTCATTTACTAGTGTTAAATACATGTACTCCTTTATAATATAGAAAGTAATTTTAAGATTCTTAGAAGAGCAGTTATTTTCTTTTTGAATTTTATATAATTTCTCTTGTCCACTACAGTGTAAATATTTTCTTGACAAGTGTATTTTAACTTTACTGTTCCTCTCTGGTAAATAACTTGCCCAGGGAGTTGGCATCCAGCACAAAACTTCCCTACTATATTAATGGGTCAATTTTGATGATGTCTCCAGATTTCAGTATTCTTTGCTTATTTTAATCATTTGTGCATCAATATTTCACAGGATTTACAAAAATAGCCATTCCTTGACAATTTGTAAGAAATTTTCAAAAACCTTGTTTATTGAGTAGTTTTCATCATGTCAGAACTTCTTATTTTTTATCAACAAACTCTCTAATGTTAGCACAATGCCTTTTAATATATGTCAACTATAGTATAAACTTGATCATCCCATTTTAGTTTGTTTTTTAATGACAGTTTGTTCAACAGTTAACATCACATAGCAAATACATCTATATAGTAAGGTACTCACCATTTAATTTAGAACATTGATTGGGTGGGGCTGCTATTTTCTTTCGATAAGAGATATTTTATTTTCTTTTGTCTCAAGAAAAAGATTTTTTTCCAGTAATATAAAGGATGCAAGATGATGTTATTTTTGATGTATATTTTAAAGCAAAATATTTGTCCAGCTGTTTGAAAGCTGGAATTTAAATTTTAAAATATCCAAGTCCCTGCCAGAGAAAAAAAATTGTAGGTCCCAAATATAACTGAAGTATACTGTTTTACATATTGTGGTGTATTCAGAAATACTGCAGAATACAAAAGTACAAAATATTTCATGGTACCCAGCTCTACTCACCATATATTTTACCAGCATACCTGAAGACATGTACTTAACCAAATCAGTCTCCTCATCACTGCAAGGTGTTTATGGGGCCATTGATTGAGTGAGAATGCACAAGGCATAGCCAGCATTCAATTTTGCCAGTTTGCCCACCTACCACCACCACAACCACAACTACCACCCTGTGGCCTCCATCCCAGTAGCAGTAAAAACACTTGAGGGATACTCACCATACATTTCTACCAGCATACCAAATGGCATAACCAGTACAGAGACCAGGAGGTCTGCAATTGCCAAAGACATGAGGAAGTAGTTGGTCATGTTTTGAAGCCTCCTATCCCAGCACACTGCCAAACACACCAACATGTTCCCTAGGGCAGTACACATAATTAATATGATTAGGGAGAGAAGCCCCCACCGCAGGGGAGTTGGGCCTGCCAACTCTTGTAACTGCAGTGAATCATTTGCAAACTTGTGTGTCTCATTCCATATGTCATTGTCACTGGTGTTTGCTGACATCCTTCTCACAGAATTTTCTCACCTTTCAGGCTATTAGATCTCTCAGTGGAGCATCCATTTTGATCATGTCTTGGATTGAATCATACTAATATATCCTTGTCACTCAAAATATCCATATACAGTTGTTCTTTATGCAAATCATTCTTTAACAGGTCAAAATATGATTGTAAATTTTCTCAAGTACAAGTGCATGTTAAATTATCCAGTTGCCAGAGGTTTAGATTTCTCACTGAAATAAAAACAAAAAAACAAAGAACTTTAATCATCCTGAGTATTTTTTTGCATTTTAAAATATCAGTTTGCTAGATTGGTCAGTTTACTCATTTTCAAGACATCTACAGAGTTTATATGGTATAAATTTTTGCCACTTTTTAAAATACTTTTTCATGCAGAAAAAAGTGCACTTGTTAGTTAGTAGGCACTAGATTTGCAATCACTGCAAATTAAAAAAGATATATGACGAAAAAAATTGATGATCAGATGTCAGATAATGTAAATATTCAGGTAAGCGGATAAATTACGTTTAATAACTTATGCATACACATGTGACATGGTTATGATATTTATATTTTATTTCTTTATTATACGGCTGGTATTAATGTCATTAATATGAATTGATAGGCTCCTTTCAGTGAATGGGACATTATTTATTTTTATAAATTTGTGAGAACAGCAATCTGATAACTCACCTTGTTAATTCCAGTTAAATGCAGATCAGTTATTCATCAATGAAATTTTTAAAATCTCTCTAGAATTGAACTGTCACAACACTCCTGACCTTTCTCAATTCCTTATCTTGGTAGAATTTAATTTGAAAAACAAATCATTATATATATTAAAGATTGAGATATATTTCTCTAAATCATCGCATTTGGTGGCGAATTTGTCTCAAAGAATCAGTTTAATTCCTGTTTATTTTTGAGAGAATTGTTATTAGAGCTGGTATATTCCAGATGGCTTTGATATGTTTAATCCATGTAATAAACCATCACAGTGGTACATGTAATATCCTGTGTTCTATCCCTGATATTTGTTGAGATATAACACACTTAATGCTGAATTCCATGAACTTGTATAGTCTTACAGTTGCTTGATGTTATCTTGGATTCATGTTACAAGAAAGCCTGGGTCTTGTGTTTGCCTTCTAGTCAGGCTGTGTCTCTGATGCTTCTGTCACTGGCTTCATTGGTTTGATTGCTGCGTGGCAAGCAGGTAGTCTTAATAACAAGCTGCTGTAGACTGGGATACTGTTGTATTTGCTACATTAAGAGCTAACAAGCTTTTCAACAGCTGCTCTTGTGGTAATTGGTGGAGGAGGAGAAGGGGTTGAAGAGAAATTTTATAGGAGTGGAAAGGAAAGAGGAGAAATTAAAATTTGTCTGAGAATATTATTGTTTGTAAGTTTGTACAGATCTAATGAACTAGTTAGTGTGAAAACTGTTCTTCTTTGCTTGTAATTTTGCAACATTACAAACTAATCAATCAAAAAAATACTCCTATGTTATATTTTTATTTTTACAAACTTTTCAAAGTGGTCAATCTGAAAGCTGTTTTAATTTTGTTCTCAACTTTTGCAAACCTTATGAAGCAGTCAGTATATTAACATGACAAATACCTTTCCCTTCATGTATATTCTTACAAGTACATACAATTCAGCATGTGCATAAACAGATACAGGTGTTCATGAAAATTGGGCATTTTAGGCCCTAAATCATGGTATTTGAAATGGGGTGGTTTTGCAGTGATTCTTGCCAATTGAAACAATGATACACAATTGCAGCATGTTGGTACATATTGAGGTACATCCATTCTTCACCTTTAGTAATGATATGTGTATCATCAGCAAAATTACTGTACTGTACATAGTGAATCGTGTACTCTCTATCAGGTGTCTGTTCAGAGGCCTGTTTATGTTCACAGTCTGGGAGAAAATGACACAGCTGAGTGAATCCTGCTCTTGTAACTCAGCCCTGACTTTAATATACATGTAATTGTTTCCTATGGTAATCAGTGATTATTTACTAATTGTATAGATTTTACAAAATGTTTTAAATATTTTTTATATTGTGAGTACCTGTACGGTTCTTCCATAGTGTTTATTACATACATATTCTCATCAGCCAGAATTTTATAGTATAGTCAAGCATGGAGAAAAGATGAAGGTCTTAATTAAATGAATTAGATATGATATCTCTCTCTCAATCCAATGAGGCAATCTTGTATTCATGTTTACAAGCAAGTCAGATAGTTTTTTTGATAAATAACTATTTATTTTATGCTAGACAGTGAATTAATGGATTTTCTGAAAGAATTCATTTTTATATTTCACTTGAGTAAAAAGAATATATTTTTTCATTAGGTGTCATTTGATACAGATAACAATATAAATGTGAAATTCACTAGACGCTTTTATGGTCAAGTGTTAAATATGGCCACCTCCTGTTAAAGATGACTCAAATTCACATCCAATGAGGCACAAATTATTTTTTCTTAATATGGTATTTTCTTTGAATCCAGAAGGAGAATTATGTTACTGTTTATAATTTCTGTGCGAATAATCACAAAAGATAGCAGTTCATGGACAGTAAACTGCTAACAGTGCATGGGCTCAAGTAAGATATCTGCTACTTCAACCTGTTATACTGCACATCTTGCTAGCCAATAGGTTTAAGCATAAAATAAAAAGAAATTTTGCTTCCTATGAGTGAATAATGGATGTATTCATTTCATGGGTAAAAAACTTAAGTATCGTGAAAATATGGAGTTTTTCAGCCATGCAGTGAAATATATCTGTTATTCACTCATTTCAAGCAAATATCTTCCAACTTTTTAACGCCTGCCACAGGGTGGAGAATATTATGGTATAATGTGGTTGGTCTGTCTGTCTGTCTGTTTGTCCATCTATCTGTCTGTTACTGATTTGTTTCCACACATATTATGTTACATCATCTGTCCATCCTGTCTGTTTCCAATTTCATTTTGGATTAATTTGGGTTATTTACTATCTACAGATGCCAGTATTTGTGGATGAGCTTTGGGTTAGGGAGAAACCTATTGATTTCATAGTTAAAAGCTAGAAGTGAAGGTCACAGTGACTAAAAGAAGAAACTTTGGTTTCAGCAGAATAACTTGAGTTCTCCATTGTCTTCAGTTACCCAGTTTTGTGGATAGCTTGCAATTGGGGTAAGGAAGATTCCTATTGATTTCAGGGTGAAAAGGTCAAAGGTCAGGGTCATTGTAACTAAAAGAACAAAAATGATATAAACACATTAACTCGAGTTATCCATTAATCTAGTTACCAATCTTTTTGTGTGGTTTGCAGTTACAGTAAGGAAGATAATATACAGGGCTTTCCTTATTAGCCAGGAGCAGGGTGATTTATCTTGCTACTTTTACTTTACACCTGGCTACTTAAAACCCCCCCCCCAAAAACATGTATCTCCATTGGGGAGGTCCCCCAAACCTCTACCTACTTTGGCAGCTCACCCTCCAGCTTTAATGGAAGGCCCTGTATATATGGGTCGAAAGGTCAAGGCCACATTGACTTGGAAGGAAAAAATGTTTCTGCATGATAATATTAGTTCCACATGATGTTTCTGGACTAAACTTTGTGGATGGTTTGCACTCGGAGTGAGGAAGAAGTCTGTTGATTTTGGGGTCAAAAGTGGAAGATCGGGGTCAATTTTATTGGAAGAAGAAAGCTGGTTTCTGGATATAATTTTAGTTACCTGCTTAGGGAAATATTAAATATGAGGCATTATTATATACTTTATTCTACATACAGCAATGATATGGATTCTTTTAACAAGTCAGAAGATATTCCTAATCATGTAGTATAATATCTTTGCGAAGACTAAGAACACACACATGCTGCATTGCAAAAAATCTCCATGATGTCATGCATTGTCAGCATAAGCATAATGTCACCAAGAAGTCAGTCAGTAGCATTTGCGATTATTAAGTACAGTCTGTTTGCTATTAATGTGTATCAGTCTGTTAATTTTTTTCTATATTCTATCTTAAACCAGTCTATACAGAACACTTACAAGGAACAACTGAACTGTGTCTTTTATGTTAAATTTAAGATGAAAAGAAGGAAAGGGACCCCAAAAAGTTGTCCTTTATGAGTAATTGCTCTTTATGCAGGTTGTTTGAAAAGACTTGTTTAACTGGATTTCAGAATTTAGCAAAAACAGGCCAAATGCAAACATTAAAAGACACTGTGCCTGGCTTAAAGTACCAGTGTCACCATTACATGCAAAAAGTCATATGCGTCAAATCATAATAATACTGAATTTTGGAAGATATTGGTGCTAAACATCATTGAGTGCTATTAAAGCTAGATAATGTGGATGTTTCATCACATTCTGAGCTATGTATTTTCTCCCTCAAACTGAGAAACCCGGCAATTTTTCATATGCATATGAGTTAATCCAATGTTAATTGGTGAAATCTGTAGGTCTGCAGATTTCAGTCAAAAGTTGGAACACATGCCACTGTTGTAAACATAAGAAGCCAACTCCACACTTATGTCAGGTTGTCTTCAGTCCTATTTTGCACTTCAGAGTAATCCAGCTGATCACAGTATTCATCTGAATCTTATTTTTATCTAAATCACATTTTTTTCTTCTCAGATCTGCTTAAAAAAATATGGGCCTGCCTCTCTTCATTCCCTCGAGAATCGATTTTGCACCACGTTTGAATGTTGTTGTTATTAGATTAGTAACAGACTTTGTCAGATGTATCACATCACTGCTTTTGGAGCACTGACAAAAAAGAACAGAATTACAAGTGACTTTGTTGACTGAATTATGGGTTGGCACCTTTAATTCTAAACTGAATTTTTGAATGGCGTTTAAACTTAAAATCATGATTATTTCAAAGAATGGTTTATATCCGTTACCTTATTTAACGAATCATTTCCTTCATTCCAAACCTTAGTTACATTAGAAGAATGGTGAAATTTATGATAAATGGCAGCACTGGGACTTTAAAGGTTACCTGTATTAAGATATCACCTTTGTTAATAAAGCAGCCAATATATCAAGAAAGAAATGTGTATTAAGCAGCCATTTTTCATGAAGGACCATTTTTCTTACTTTCCAGAGTAGGCTGCATAACACAGGATTTACGTTTTGCAAATTGGAATGATTTAAGGTTCTTTTTATGAGGAGCATATTATGTTGTGCTGTGCATCTGCCTGTCTTCCCATCAGTTCCCTATTTGGTTCCTGCACAATAACTCAATTTTTTTCACGATCTTTAATTGTGGTTGGCTTGTACTTGGATAAGGAAGAAGCCTGTCACTTTTGGGATGAAATGACAAGGTCACATTGAGTGAAACATAAAAGATGGTTTTCACACAATAAATTAGATGTACATTACAGACCTTGATCAAGCTATGTCCATTGCTTGCATTGGGAGTAAGGAAGAAACCAATAGATTTGGGGATCATAGTGTAAATGGTCTCTGTCATGGTAAGTCTGATAAGAAAATAATAATTCTACACATACCTTGAGCAAAAATCAAGCAAACATTAAGACTCATTGGTAAATAATTTGTCTAGTCAGCCATTCCCTACTAGTGCCTACATAATGAACTTTTAACATGTTTCAGAACTCTTGTGCTTACTGCCTTCATTTTACTGTTGTATGCATGCAAAAACCTCCAAGTACTGACACACTACTTGCCGTTACAATGTGAATGGTTACTCCTACATATACCGCCAAAGTAAAATCTTTAATGTTTCAGTGGTATGGCCCTTGCAAATTAAAAGTAAGAGACTTTTGATCACATGTGCCTGTCAATACAGCATAGATTTCTCTTCAAAAATTATCTCTGGGAGTTGTCATCAGCATGAATACTTTAAGAACAAATTTGATCCTCAGACTGCCTAATTGTCAGATCTGATACTATTACTAAATTGGGTATACAGTGTAAATACACATATATAACACTGAGAAACCATGTACTTGTCAGACCTGATACTAACACAGACAGACAGTGTGCTGTCAGATCTATGATACTAGTACAGCAGTATACAGCGTAAATACACAGATATAACACTGACAAACCATGTAGTTGTCAGACCTGATACTAAAACGATATTAACACTGACAGACTGTGTGCTTGTCAGAGCTGATATAAGTACTGCACTGGGTATGCAGTGTAAATACACAGATAGAACACTGATGAACCATGTACAGTAGTTGTCAGACCTGATACTAGTGTTGCATTGGGTAGACATTGTAAATACACAGATATAAGACTGACAAATAATGTCTGACTCAAATCCATGCCTACATTGGTGAGATTTTTGTGATATGTAAAGGCAAGTGCTTGAGACAATGCAGTTACCTTGGGCCCCAGCTAAAGTTAGGACTGTTTGTCATTTTCATACCTAATTTTGCTATTCTCCTTTGTTTAAAAAACTAAGCAGAAGCTTCTTAAAAATCCGTAATGTTTATTATTATTTCCTGTACCTCCTTAAAATCAATTAAAAATAGATAAGGTTGTGGAGTGCTGTATGACACATAATGTCAGTTTCATGTTTTATGTTGGAGTTTCTTTGTCTTGATAGTATTTATATGATTAGCATCATGAATTGTTTCATGATCAATAGAAAAAAATTGATAAAAGTCATCCTACAGTGCAGCACACCTGTGTACATAATGAAAGTGCAATAGGAGATGATTTCCGTTAACTTTAGCTCAGAAATTATTGGATGCTGTTTTTGTTCCCTAGGAATGATTGGATCATTTGTAATAATGTTTACATTTTCTGTCTGATGTGAGTAGCAATTTGTAATGGATTACACACAAGGGACTGGCTTCAGGGGCAAAATAAAAACAAGCACAGGAGATTGGTTTGCACCAAAATGTAGGGATGAATTCTCCTTCCAATCCCATTTCACCTGCATTGATGTATATAATATTCCAGCTCAGGTCTTTTTCCTTGTGTCCAAAATTGATGAAATTGATAAGTACTGGGAATTGTTCAAGATGAAAATGAATTCTGATTGGTAGAAATATGCACTTGAACTGTAAAATTAAGCAACATTATTTGTTACAAGTTCAAAACTGTCAGAGCTCTTGGATTATTCTAATGGATTTAAATTAAAGACGTTTTCTTAAAAATGAAAATAATGTTTTCACAGAATTCAGTAATCAATACACTTGCTTGTCTGTCATAACCGTGGAGGGTTCTTCCTGTAGACATGGTCTATTCTTGGAAATGCAGTTATGGGATGTGTGCTGAGATCTAAAAAAAAATAATGCAGAAAATCAACAGAATGCATGAAAATACATTATATTTTCCAGCCCTGCTTTTATATCCTAATTTCCTCCAATATTCAAAAAATTCTTACTTTTTTTTTGTGGATGGAGACACCCCCTCTAAAGCTTTAGTTCTAGAATAGACCCTGTGTGAAACTAAACCTTGAATTTAGATTAAGGCATAGTGAAAAACGAAAAAATAAAAATTTCTGTGTAGACAAAAACACATCATTGCTGCAGTCAGAAGTGAACCCTTAAAACAGTGGTTCCCATCCTGTTTTGCTACTACCCTGAATCAGCCACCAACAGGACCTCCTGACCATCAGGCTTATGACATGATTTAAAAAGTTTCTGCTGATGACCCTTCATGACCCTAGTGAGGACCCACTGTGACCCTGATTTGGGTCCTGATCTGAGGCTATGAACTGCTGCCTTAAAGGTGGACCTCAATGCTACAATCAGGAATCTTAATTTGTTAACATTTTGCATGCATGATGAAAAGTTGATGCACATTTGTTTACTAGATTAGGAGATGATGTTATTTAATTGCCACCAAAATACAACCAACACAGAAACAGCCAAGTGACGTTTTGTAAACATCTCGACATGCACGTGCAAGCTTGTGACCTGTTGGAAGAACTGTGCACAACATGCATAGCAGTCATCAAGAGTACCAATAAAACTTAATTTTGTTTTGCAACATTGTTTAAATGATGTGTGTATTTACAGCAAGAACAGCTGACTACCTCTGGCACCTAATTTTCATTTCATTAAGATGGTTTGATTTTGTTTCTTTAGCATTGACTTCTATGTTAAAATCTTACCAATACTGCCACAAAAAGACACAGTATGTGTTTCTTAGTCATTTTATTTACAAAAAAGAGATGCAAACCTTTTGTACAATAGACAATGCTCACACTTTACATATACCATATTTACTCTCCTGTAAGTTGAGTCCAACTGCAAACTGTGCAGACCCAGATCTGCTGGTGCATTATGCATCAGCAGATGTAGGTCTGTGCAGTTTGTTAGGAGTAATTAGTTGAACAAGCAATATACACCCTGGTCTGCAGGTGCATTATGCTACAGCAGATCAGGGTCTTTGTTGCTTGCAGTTTGACTCAACTTAAACTTATAAGCAAATATATATGGTTGTAGTACAAATGTAATGTGGCTGTACATGTAGCATAGTAATATACATTTTATACTTATGCTGTGATAACTTGTACAGCATTAATACCCTCATTGTGTGCTTATAAAATTAAAATTTGGGTAATTCTTAAAGCTTTGTCAATAATCGTCCACCAATGGTGTAAAAACATTCCTTGTATCATGTGACAGGAGTTAGCTTCTTTTGGCTGTATCCTGAACTCTTCACTTTTTAAGTGCGTTCTCTTTTTCTTGATATAGTCACACTGAATAAAACACAAGTTGGATCCAATTTTGAGATTGATTTAACCCAGCAAGTTAAGTGATAAGGAACTGCCAAACATGCATGCATGATAGTATATTCCAAGAAAATCATAATTTCTGAGGCTGCTTTTAGCAGCTGCTTCCTCACATGCACAAGGATTAAGACGTGTGGTCGTATTTTTATTTAGAGTTTTGACCAAATCGTGTGAGGTGTACTTATTAAGGTATGTAGCTTGGCTGGTAGCAATGAATTCAAAGGTCCCAGGTTCATTACCTGCCCAGGTCAGCTGCTGCTGCCTGTCCTTGGTAAAGGCAATTAGGCTCCCATTTCCTCAGCATTAAATATGGTCAACAATATGTTATAAAAGTGCAGTTAAATCCAGCTGAAACAAAAAATATTTAAGGCATGTACATGTATTATGCTGAGTACAGTATAAGTAATGGTATTCAATTCAGATCCAATTATACAGGAAGACAAAAGGAGTGAAGATAATTGCAGTAAATGAAATCTCTAAATCAAGTTGAATACAAATCTTATCATATATGTATTAGAACCTTGATCATAGTTTGCAGGTTTTATTTATTTACAGTGGTCACTATAGACATGTTGACTGAATGGAATTTTAACTAATATGTATATTAACCTATCAGCCAGTTGTTGGTGTCCCACAGAGCTGTCCTGACAGGACCAAAGTGTTCTCAGTGAGAGATACAAGAAGTAGATGGGAATAGACATACATTACAATATATCACATGTAGATAACTGTGTAAACAGATGTTTTGCAGAGTTTAAAATACTTAATGTCATATACAGTAATTGTTATTCATGTTGTGATAGTATTACTCAGTGTTAGTTTTATATAAGCACAGGTCTCTTGGAAGTTATGAATATATTTATCATACATCAGATAGAAAGTCATACATTTTACCTCAGATTTATACCCAGACATGCACAGGCACACACACAGACATACAGATGCACAAACATGGCAATGCTGTCATGAAGCTGCCTTATTCCTAGACATTTTGTGTTCATGCAGATCACATTTTATAAGAACATTTCTGATGGTAAGGATGATAAGGGATAAAGAAGTGGCAAAGTTATAATGTCAAACAAGTACAGTCTATACTTGCTTAGAAGACAAGCCCAACTGCAAACTGCACAGGCCCAGATTTGCCATTGCATAATGTGCTGGCAGATCTGGATCTGTGCAGTTTGATGGGAGGAATCAGTACGAACAAACAACATAGACCCAGATCTGCAGGTGCATTCTACTGTGACAGATCAGGATCTTTGCTGTTTGCAATCTGACTCAACTTATAAGTGAGTACATATGGTTTACACATGGATATATTTAAATTGTTGCCACGATTCTGCTATCTGTTCAAGAGACGTGAATTCCAGCAAAAAGGATCCCCAGTTACTGAGTTTTCATGCTGTTAGCAGATCATATAACTCTGAAATAGCACATTACCCCAAACCATGATACAAGCAGCATACTAAACAGTTGTAATGAAATTTACTGGAATGTAATGAACTGTTGCCTCAAAAAACCACCATTAAATCAATGCTTTTTGCTAAATTATATGTTCTCCAAGGGGCTATATATCATGGCACTTTAGCATGAAATCAGATTCCTATATTGACAGTCAAAGAAGTAATTACAGGCTAATGATGTTTCTTATATGGTTGTATCTTTTTACAGTTTCAGGTTCGTTAGCCAACATTGTGTCAAAAGGTACATATGATCCAGACACAAGCAAAATTGTCAGCTGAGCAGCTTTTTTCTCTTAATCAGGGAAAAAAAATCTAAAAAAGTCCAACCTGCTTTTGAGTGATATGTAGACCAAAGATAGGTTGCTTTAGATGTTCTTATTTATATACCCCTCTGCCTATGGTATGTAGTAGTCCTTAAGCCTGCCCTTGCATCCAGCCTTTTTTGTTCATAACAGTTATTGTGAACACGACTAGTCCATCAGGTTTGGCATGAAACCTTATAAATGCTATGGTTATCGCCTGAAGATGCACCTAGTTAAAAATCACTTTGGGGGGCCCTGAGAGGCCGTGTGGTCTAAAGCGATCACCGTTGCGGATCACTGCCATCTCACCTCTGTCTGTGTGGGTTCAAATCTCAGGCTCGGCCAGTGTGGGCACATGAGAAAGCTTGCCAGTTGCTTCTCGTGGGTCAGTGGTTCTTTCTGGGGTTTCCCAGGTGCTTCCTCCGCCATTTATACTGGCCACCATATATGGCCTATCTTGTGCTGAAAATTGGCATTAAACCCTATAACAATAACAAATCACTTGGATCTTGTATTTTTATGAAAGATATTGCCTTTTTTTATCCAGCAGCTGAATGCAGCGTACTATCGTTACATGCTTATAAGTCAAACTTCTTTTTAATGAAAATTTGATTCATGCAGAGTAGCAGTTGTCTTAAAAGCACAACATGCAAGAAATATTTATAACTCTAATGGTAATGCTGGAAACTCTAGAGGTCGGCAGCAGACATCAAGACTGTCAATTCAGATATTTTAACAACTGCATGACCATTCTATTCAGAATGTGTATGTGGTATGCACTGTGTTTATCCATTTCATGATGGTAATCATTACACAGTAATGCATTGAATTAATGTTATACTGCCTTTCCTCTGGAGGAATTACAGTTAGCATAACCTTTGAGCTCTCTAGTATTCGAGACACAAGGCTTCATCTCATGTTCAAATACCGTTTTAATTCGTAGGTGAGAACTTTCATCAATTAGGTGGTAAAAAGCTGTATTAAATGGAAATACAACCATTACAAAATATGAGATTACTACGTCTACATTAAATCAAAGAAACGTATCTGTAGTATTGAAACAATCAACATATATCGAAAGTAAAAAGTTCTTTGTCTTTCTATCCTTTTCAATTCACGAATGAATTAACGTCCATTATGTGCTTCCGTACCTTGAAATTCACCAAAAGGTACATTCCACTTAACATATCTACCACGACTTAACGAAGACTGTTACTAAGAGGGTTTAAACAATGACACAGAAAGAATGTTTATGATAAATCTGACACAAATAAAGGGTATCACATGCACTAGCAAGACACGTGGCATTGCGTATTGTTATCCATCCCTACGTCGGATTTGATTGTCATTTTCAATTAACATCCTCATCAGAAATTAAATCTACGAATCATTAATGATAATTTACGAAGTTACTCACACTGTGGTGGGCTTCAGATTCAATGAAAAGAGCTGTGAAAGCACGTTCACATTCTTGCCTGGACGTATTACAAACAAAAAAAAGAAACTGATATTTATGAAGAAGAGTTAAAAAGGGGAGACAAATCTAAAGGGCTACTGTAAGTGACTGTTCCAACGTAACAGCACAAATGTATTAAGAGATATTGTGAAATCAGATCATTCAGAACTATTTCTATACCATTATGTGACCAATAAATTAAATTCATGAATTTGTGATATAAAAAATGTCAAGTATTATGGATTTTAATGGATTTAATTGAAAGTTGTCAATTTATTTTTCAAATATTCCACTCAATAATATATTTGTATTTTAGATACATATCTTTTCTATCTATCCCTCTCATTCACTCTATTGCCCATTTGTAGTGACTGGACCTATATACCATATATACTCTCCGGTCAAGTCCAACTGCAACAGTGAGTACATAATGGTATATGGGCAGAAACTTTAGGTGGAGAAGCTTTTCTGTGATGTCTTTGGCATGGATTTAATGGGTTTTTTTTTAATATATTCCTGTTGTCTCACCCTATAATTGCTCTGTTTTTACAAAAAAACAACTAAGTCACTACAAATGGGCAACATCTTTTTGACTCATGAAGCCTTTATTTTCATTTTATAATTTTTGGTTGTTTTGAAACTTCGTATTTTCTTCCTGGCTGGCAAAATTTTTTGCCTGCTATGCAGAGAATTCTCTAATTTTCTTTTGTTTGACCATATGCATCTCTATTGATTGACCCTATTATTCTTTCATGAGAAAATAGCCATGTTAATACCATTCATAGGTATGGCTCTCTGGTGGGTTTATCTAATTTTTTTTGTTTTGTTTGACCATGTGTATGTATTGATTAACCTGACAGCTTTTTTTAAAGAGAAGATAACAGTGTTAATGCTGTACACGAGACATGATAATTAAGAGATCAAGGTTTTATCGTTAGACATAAAAATGATATTCAGTAATATTATTCATTGCTTTACTTTCATGACCTTTATATTTCATTTTTTAGGTAAGTTAGACAACTGATTATTATGTTCTTGAGGATTTTTGAAACAAGTTTTGTAAAAGGTATGACCCCAGCTAAAACATTACATAGATTATCAACTTTAATGATGTCATATCTCTTTGTTTTTCACAAATGAAGAAAACGGGTATTATCATCAAGTTTGATACATTGTATTAATGATCTGTGTTCTTGTGCAATACAAGAAAATCAGCAATGCGTCAGCGTGTGATATAATACCATCAAGACAGGTTCAGTTTCACATTTTATGTGCAGTTGAGCCATCAGTGTAGGTGTAGTTTTTTAGTATTAGTAGCATCTTATATACTCGCTTATAAGTCAAACTGCAAACTGCAAAGACCCAGATCTGCCATTGCATAATACGCTGGCAGATCTGGGTCTGTGCATTTATGAGTAATCAATAGAACAAAAAATGTAGACCCTGACCTACAAGTGCATTATGCTATTGCAGATGAGGAACTTTGCAGCTTGACTTGATTAAAAAGTGAGTGTATGTATGGTATATATTTTGGTAAAATCAGCATGTACTGTGTACAGATTTAGGTACAAGACATAAAATAGACTGTAAGATAATACAAGATACACAGATAACAATTATTAAATATATGATAATATATGTGAACACATTGTACAAAAGAAGTACACATTACACAGATAAAATAAGACATATTGATTAAACCTTAGGATAACCCATAAAGTCTGTATGGGGTTTATTTCCAGATCTGTGGATAAGGATTTAGGCAGGATAAACTTTTAAGATCACAATATAAGAAAATAAGCAATGTAAAGGAACATGTTAGAATATACAGACAAAATACACAATTCAGTGCCAAGATTACCAACTATATTTACAGTTACGATACACAATTCATTGCCAAGATTGCCAGCCATATATACAATTAAGATATACAACTCAATACCAAGATTGCCAACCATATATACAATTATGATACACAATTCAATGTCAGGATTGCCAATCATATATACTATTAAGATTCATAGTTCAATGCCAAGATTGCCAACCATATAAGCCATTAAGATACACAATTCAATATCAACGTCACCAATCATATATACAATTAAGATGCATAGGTCAATGCCACAATTGCCAACCATATATAAGATACACAATTCAGTGCCAAGATTGCTAAACATGTATATATTTTTAAGTTACCCAATTCAATGTCAAGATTGCCAACCATATATACAGTTAGGATGCACAGTTTAATGCCACAATTGCCAATGATATATACAATTAAGATACACAATTCAATGCCAAGATTGCGTGTGTGTGTGTGTGTGTGTGTGTGTGTGTGTGATTATGATTTTTAACGTAGCTTTAACAATTTTTCAGTCATATCGCTATGATGTCTGCAGTGTGGCAGTTTATAGTGATGTCTAGCACTGGGGCATTATACCGCAGACATGTAGCATAATGTCCCACCCAGTCACATTATCCTGACACCAGGCTGACCAGTCCTAACACTAACCTCTTAATGCTGAGCGCCAAGTGCCAAGATGGCCAACCATATATACAATTAAGATACACAATTCAATGTCAAGATTGCCAACCATATATACAATTGAAATGCACAGTTTAATGCCACAATTGCCAGCAATATATACAGTTAAGATACACAATTCAGCGCCAAGATTGGGAAATGTATATACAGTTAGGATGCATAGTTCAGTAACAAGATTACCAACTATACATTCAGGCAGGATATATGTTTTTGAAAGACTATCAAATAAAACCACATATAGTTTAGTGCCAAGACTGCCAACCACATAGACCATTAACATACACAATGTCTTAATGGTATCTAGATGAAATAACTATATGGTGGAAGATAATGGGGTGAAACATGGATCACAGTGTTCCTTCAGTAACAATAGGTGTCATAAATTCATTATATGGTAGAGAAGTAATATATTAATATTTATTTAAACAATATGCACTTACCTTAATTTGGTAATAGAGAAATTTCTCTTAGACTTGGTAATTATAACCATGAAGTTTTAGTTGTTGCCACATTTGGTAGGGGCTTGTTTTTAATTTATTCCAATTTGTTTGATAACAAATTGTAAGTGAATATTGAGATTTAGCTCTTTTAATGTCCCTTTGTTAAAGTAAATACTTATTACAATCAAAAATCAATGCTTTGTTCACATTTAAAGTATGTACTACATCCTGACCCGATTGACACCTGGCACTGTTGAAATTAAGTCTTTTATATTCTAATTTTCAATAGATCTGATTTTTCACATGGTTATGTTTGTTTATTCGACTTTTGACAGTCTTTCTTGTACAATAGATTCTGTAACCAAATGGTCAGCAAGACCTACTGGAATAATTCTTGACTGACCAATTTTTCCATGATCATTACACAAATTGTGGTCTAACAATGTTTTTGACTGACTGATTTTTCCATGATCATTACACAAATAGAGGATCTCAAATGGGTAACAATTTAATATTGAAATTATGAAATGAGTTGAAAAATGTCCAGCTTTTGAGAGCCAAGGCTTGCTAAAGCTGGACATTATTTAACAAGTTTCATAAATTTAATATTAAATCATTACCCATTTGAGATTCTTTTAATCACAGTTTTATTTCAGTAGAAATTATTTAGATAGAAAGAAGAATGAATAATTTCATTCATTCTGACAGACGCTGTACCTTTCATTTGTTGTGCGTAAAAAATAGTCCCAAACAAAGTTGAAATAGTAAAAGTATATTATACATTTTTGATAACTATAAATCAAAGAATAATCGTCCATCCAAATAAACAGAACATTTTACAAAAGAAAAAAACATTTGTCAACACAAAATGTCCAATGCATGTGATGTCACATTGTTTGATACGGTGCACAGTACCGGTTTGAGTTGGCCAACACAACACAGTGACAGTGTTTACATTAAAATTCCACATCACAACAAACATTACATTGTTGAGATATTTTTTGTGAAAAGAAGATTACTGTATGCAGAAATACACATATTTACAGCAATGTATTTTTGACTGGATGTTTGCAGTATTTGATTTGGAACATTAGATTGTATAGAAGACGTAAACAAATCTCTTTTTGAGTCGGACTTGCATCACATATTTACTGCATAAATATGCTGTGGTAGGATAAAGTTCTGTCAGTTGGGGAAACCAGTTTATGTCTACATTCTTCTGTGAACAAAGGTGAGTTTATTTACTGCAGTAAGTTCACATTTAAACCAAGCTTGTATATAGGGTAGATTCCATACTACAGATATATCGCCCATCCATCCTCACCCCCACCCTCGTTATCATCTAAGCAATACCGGTAGTTTTATTTGTTGTTATTCTTCTTCTTCTCTTGGGGATTTTGTCATTTTTCATGTTATGATGTTATACATGACATAACAAATCCCTGTGGGGGTAAATTGGCAGTATTGAAACAGATAAGACTATTTTTTCCCAATTCCCTTTCGCGAGTCAAATCAAAAAATGGGAGCCAAAAATGTTCAGTGAAAACAACAAATTCCAGAAGGCGGGGTTAAAAAAGCTTTCCCATGGTTGCAGCCAGTCAGTAAAGAGAATACTGCACAATAATTTCATGGGCTTATTTGGACCAATCAGAATCACATAAAGTGATATGTTCACATGTATAATATCAAAAATAAGAAACTGCACACACTGTAGGCAAAGTGTGCCAATTATGTGATAAAATGTGGTCTAACACAGTTCCGGATTATCCTAGTAGCAAAAGTAGCTTATGCTACGGGCCCCGCACTTTCAAGGGCCCCGTGCTAAATGCTTTCAAACTATCAATTATATACATGTAAATAATACTATTACTGAAATGTCAGACATATTTGTTGTATTATCTGGCTGTATAGCAAATGAAAAAATACAATTACTTTACTATGCAAGTTAAAAAATTACATGTTTTAATATTTATGTGGGTTTTTTTTTAAATTTAGGGCCCCTTTATAACATATGCTACAGACCCCTCACTAGCTTAATTTGACACTGGTCTAACAATGTTCTTGATTGACTGATTTTTCCATGATGATTACACAAAATGGGGTCTAACAATGTCGAAGATAATGGTAAAGGACTGACCATTTCATTGGCGGTGATGGTGGAGATGTGATTTTCTTTGAACCTGGGATATTTTTTTCTTACCTTAAAATAATTATTTTTTCAGTTAAAAGATGAATATAATATGTTAGTTTTTTTAAAAAGCTCCTTGAGAGCCAGACATTTTTTAAAAAAATGTCACAGGACTGCTGCAAATTGAAATTTAAATGGTCTGTCCCATACACAGGTGGGTGCAACAATCAGTTCTTCAAGATTTACTGGTCTCAAAATATTTGATTATTTATTCAGCAATGTTGACTTTCCATGAAGAAAGCATATTGAAATAAAATTTCCAAGTCTGATGTTCAAGAAGAACTTGGAGTTCTATAACAAGTGCCTATTACCCTTGATTTTGCTTAAGGCAAAATAATATCCGCCCCTTTAATGTTTCGACTCGCAGCATGTTGATCTTTCCAAACAGAAAAAGAAATGTTTCTAATATAGGTACATATGCATCTCTGCCATTTCAATTTCTGTCAAGACAAATGATTACCATGGCAATATCTGCGTCCATAACATAATCATCCAGCCAGGCTTCTGATACAAATGTTGTGGCATCTGATACAAATTTGTGGCAGCATTAGATTTATTTGTCATTATTCTGAGTTCTGATAATTTGGACAGCAGTGATCTGGCATTTAGATTGATAAAGTGTCCTTCGAAAGCATTCCAATTAGTCAGTATTTACGTCAGAAGGTGTAGCATACAGGTATTGTAATTCAGAATTTCATGAGGTGATTAAGAAGAGTGGGAAGAAAAAAAATTTCCATGTGAATTTAAAAAAAAAAAAACTGCATTAGAGATATAGATGGTGCATTTAATGTGGGTCAGACAAGAACAGAAAATTGAATTTACTTAGTTTGCTTTGAGTAGTAACCCCTTTTCTACATAATACTCATGGATGTATTGACTCGTTTTCAATGGTAAATTTGTTACGTAACTGACATTAATTGATTGGTCTTGGGTTTGGATGTAAATCACCACATCCTAATGAGCATAATACAAGAAGTGATTTTTTGCTGAACTTTTTTGTTTAGTCAGCTTATTTGACGACCATTCGGTTCTGGGATCCTAATGAGCATTATACAGGAAATGATTTTGTGCTAGATTTTTTTGAGGGGTGGCTTGTTTGATGACCATTTGGTTCTGGGATCCTAATGTGCATTTAATACAAGAAATGATTTTATGCTAGATTTTTATTTTAGGTGATTTATCTATGATCATCATACGTCAGATCTAATTATTTTGTGTTGGTGAGCATCATTTGGCATATTTAGCAGTTGACTACCAGGAATATATGCAAGGGTTCTTTATGTTAAAAGGTTCATTATGATTAAGAGCTGATTAAAGATCGTCTAAAAAAAATCATGCATTAAGCAAGAGAGAAGTCAGAGCTAAATCCACCACCATCTTCAACCATTGTTGGCCTGTAATTGTTTGACTTTGAAAATTCTTATATAAAGTCTCAGGCTGTTTAATCCTAGTATACATGCATTCTAGAAACTTTTGTTTATGTTTTTAAGTAAAAATAATCGGAAAATTCCTGCAGGTGCTTAAGATTTGAACTGCTTTATCAGGAGACTGGCATTGCTGGTAAGGCAGATCATAAATCTCTACATCTTTGCCTCACTATTGCCAATAGACTGTACACTCTTATCACATCAGGATGTTGTATATTATGGTTAAAGAACACATTGCCAGGCTATCATGTGAACTTTATAAAGCAAATCAACAAATCTTGAAACTTTGCATGTAAAAGGTCAGCATTGAATCTAGTACAAAAGTTCTTCAGTTTCTGTTACCTTTAGTTAGTATTAGAAACAAAAACAAACCAACAGTTAAATCTTTCATTTCTACAGACTTCCTTGGTAAATTCTCAAGGGTCTATAAAAAAAGAAAGTGGAAAGGATGGGGTCTATCTCATTGTAACCAAAATAATTCCAGAAAGCATTATTGATTTACTGCTATTATCTCATAGTTTTATTCTGATAACTGTTGACTGTTTGCTGTTCATGATCAGAGGCATCTTAATGCCACAATATCTAAATCTTTTTGCCATTTCAAATGGTGTATCAGATTTAATATCAACATTAGCACTATGCTGCATACAGGAAAGATTTAAAAATAAGTATACATAAATACAACCAAAACACAAATTGCATTGGAAACTCACATGAAAGGAAGATAATGGTATTTTCCTAACATATTAGCAATCAATGGCATTGGAAGAAATTTCTAAGAAAAAGTGTCCTGCTGACCCAGATTCCTCGGTCAACTGTTCTTGAAATGTGCCTATTAGGCCAATGTCAGCATGGCAAGATATCTCAGGCTCACTTGGGCCATTTGTTCAGAATTGCAGTTTGGTTTTGGAAAGGTTCATACAAATATCCTGAAAACATTTGCAAGCGTTAATGGAGTACTACACATGAAAGATTTTTAGAATGCTGAGAAGGTCACTTCAAGAAACCGTTTTATAAATATGATGGAATCTTAGTACAAATGTCAAGGCCTGTGAACAGTTTGTATATTCTTGACCTTATGGGTGTCATATTAATGTGTGTTCTGATGGTCATGTTCCAGTGCATATATTGTTCAACTGATGGGAGTCGTAGAAATGCATGTTCAGATGATCTTGCCATTAGTGTGTTCAAGTTGGACATTTTGCTTGATTTTGTTGCAAAGGTCCAGACATGTTCTGTTTTATCAGTTATAATAAATTGGATCTGAAACCAGAGCAAAAACGAAAGCTAGGCATGGATATCATGAACACACCACCAGTTTTTTCAGCATTGATCCATTTTGTGTTCATTACACGAGGAATGTGGTTGATCTAGGCTAATTCAGCAATCAGTGCCTAGTATTGGTATATTCAGGATTGAGTGATGATTGATTGCTTTTGCAATGATACTGAACACTAATGTGTGAATAATGTTGGATTTAGCACATTAGAATTCTTCTTTTCAAAAGTTGAAGTACAATCCAATCTTATTTGTAGAAGACCAGCCCAGGTTGACTGCCTATTTGTTTTCATGGGAAAGGCATTTAGCTCCCAGGTCCTTGGTATGATGTAGCTAATAATGTGATAAAAGTTGTATTAAATCCAGTAAAAGCAAAGTAAATCCAGTAAAAGCAAACAAAACAAAACTTATTTGAGGAACTGAAGTGTCAGTTCAATCTAATTGACCAGTAATTGTAAGGAGATTTAAGAAATCCAATTTGAATCTCTCTTATTTATCACACATTATATAATATATGTACCATATATTCTTGCTTATAAGTTAATCCAGCTGCAAACTGCACAAATCCAGATCTGCCACCAGTTATTATGTACTTTTGAGAGAGTGATGTATGTATGGTGAAGTTGTTTGCATTTAAAACATGCACAATGGAGAGAATGTTGGCATACCTCTATGCTACTTTGATGTTATGTGCCTGACATTTCTTTGGATATTGTACTTTTCGAAATTGTAAATGATCTTAGCACACTGCTAACTAAAATGACTGCTCCCTTGTGCTCCAAAAATCAGCCTGAATTTGTCTAAAGTACACTATCCATTGTAGCTTTTAAAATAGGGAAAATGAACTTTGCCAGACTAGACAATACCAGCTTCTGAAAGTGCAATGAATGAATTACCAAATATATAAAATGTAAAAAAGTTATATGCACTTTCTTTTACAATTTACCTCAG
This sequence comes from Megalonaias nervosa, assembly GCA_016617855.1. Classification (NCBI taxonomy): domain Eukaryota; kingdom Metazoa; phylum Mollusca; class Bivalvia; order Unionida; family Unionidae; genus Megalonaias; species Megalonaias nervosa. The sequence goes on from JAECUM010025527.1 coordinate 49,233, forward strand.
AAGTTCAGGAAGTGAAAATGACCAAGTGGAGTTAGCACTTTTTGAAAGGTGCACATCTGGAGTAAGGCCAAGCTGTATACTCTATAACCCATGTTACTCCCATCAATCATACACCAAAATAAAGGGAATTAAAGGTTTTTTGAACAGCACCTAAGATATACAAGGTCTTTTTTAAATAGCCAGTATAACTAGTGAGGAAACGCGGAGGAAGTCTTTTTCATTAAAATTCTAACCCTATGCAAAATACTAAACTGTAGAGCGCCACCATAACATGCCAGCAGATCTGGGTCACTGCAGTTGGTTGGGAATAATCAGTAGAGCAAACAACATAGACCCTGGTTTGTGAGCACATTATGCAAGAGCGGATAAGGGTATGTGTAGTTTGTAGTTGAACTCAACTTAAAACCTGTGTGTATAATATTACACAAGACAGTAAAAGTACCCACCAAAAATTCATCCGATTCCGGACATGCTGTTAACGATCTTTAAAATAAAAAATAGCGCTGCTAAGCAGCATTAAAAATACTCCCTGGCACCTGATACCAGTATTTCAGTGCACACATTTTACCTCTTGTCCTGCAAAACTACACTGACCAAGATCTGCCATCACATAATGCACCGGCAGATTTGAGTCTGTGCAGTTAGGAGTAATCAGTAGAACAACTAACACAGACCATGATATTAAAATGGGCTGCGCATATCATTCTAGATGCATCATGGAATATTTACATAAAATATTTATTTTCACAGCTACAGTGAATGACTGTTCATGATGGAATAAACTATTGTAAGGCTGTTCTTGTTTACAAATGCGTGCATGGAGTGGTACCTGGTTATCTCCAAAATCTTTTCATTCAAAGTGCCTAAAAACAAACAATATTAATTATGATCTTGGGCTGAAAATAGCATTCAGATTCCAAAACCATTCACATAATTATGGTAGAGAAGTTTTTAGTACTCAGGTGGCATGGCCTGGAAGTCGTTATCTGTTAAGGCTGCACACATTTAAATCTAAATACATGTAAAGAAATGTCATAAAAGGGTAATTATTGTTTGATTTTTTTTTTCTGTTCTTTCTGACTTTGTTTGTTTTTAGTCTTCTGCATTTACATAGATTGGTATATCTGGATGGTGTTGGCTAAATATTATGTAGCTTTTAATGTATGTACATGTACCTTTTGTTAGTTTATTAGAGGGCTTTTAGCTAATTGTCTTCTTCTCTTTAGATAAAGAATTATTATTATTATTATTATTATTATTATTATTATTATTATTCATTCATTCATTCATCATCTTCTTCTTATTATTATTGTTATTATTTATTTCTTTATTCATTTATTTATTTCAGAGATTAAATATATTCCAGTTTTAACCAAATGACTTTCATTGGTCGCTTGAGGATGCAGTATTTGTATGTAATATGTTCTCATTGTATCAGATGTTGACATGAAATAGAAAAGGTGTGTGGTACAACAAAAAGTAATGAAGGAAACTGCCCTTTGACATAATTTTTTCCTATCTTCACCCCATGTGCCAATAGTAATCCTACTTTATGAACATAGATAAGGATAATGGCAGTTTGACTGGCATACTTTGACAATGGGTCAGTTCATGCAAAGATCTCATTTTTGCAGCTTGATGAAATATTGATGTCAGTATTGATGTTTTAGCACAAGAGGCAATTACAGCAATTACTTGAGCAAAGATGGGGGTTTTTTCTGAAGAGAGTTGTTCTTTTACATCAGTACATTCCATGCTTGAATCCTCAGACAGTGGAACACATTCTTGTTGAATGTATTGATTTCCATTCCATGAAAGAGAAGGTTTTTTTCTTTTAAAAAGATTTCAGCTCAGTTAAGAAACTTCATGATGATGTACCACCAAAGAAATTCTTGGATATTTTGAGTGAATGCAACCTGTTTAAAAATATTGACCCTGTATTTGAAGAATTTTATATTTGTTACATTTATATTTTATATATCTTTTACAGGTGTGGTTTTTTCATCTTTGTCTTTATCTTGTATTTTCATTTATTGCAGAATATATGCGCATAAAACCCATAAATTTTCAACCCCATGGACCTGGTCAATATTAGTTACAGTTATTTTTTATGTACCTTTTACAGGTGTAGTTTTTTTTTTTTACAACTTTGTCTTTATCTTGTATTTTCATTTATTGGAGAATATATGCACATAAAACCCATAAATTTTCAACCCCGTGGACCTGGTCAATATTGCCAGTGACTGCTATTTTCCAGTCTCATGCACATTCATGTGCTGTGTACAAGTGACTGAGATTTTTAGGGATGACTATCTATTTTATCCATTACCTGAATTATTCACCTGCACTTTAAAAGACATAATCTCACATGTCTTACTGATTTGATCAATTGTGTTTAAATACTGTGAGGACTAAATTATTTCTTTTTTCGGCCTATCTATCTTTTAGTCTGTCTGATATGAATAATTGCATTCCGATTCACTAACATGACTGTTACCTGTATATAAAGACATACTTTCTATAAAAGCCACCTTTCTGCAGTCCCTCGAGTGGTTCTCGTATAAATGACTGTTACCTGTATATAAACTGTCCATAAAGACAAGCTTTGTGTGGTTCCCTAAGTAGAGAGAGAGAGAGAGATAATCTAGCAGGTGTTAATTATAATTCGTAATGGCAACGATCACCTAGCTCATGCACCAGCACCCAAACCCACAAGGCCATGTTCCCATGTTGTTGGGTTTGGTCACAAGCCCATGAGAACTCTTGTGTGTGTGTGTGTGTGTGTGTGTGTGTGTGTGTGTGTGTGTGTGTGTGTGTGTGTGTGTTGTAAGTATATGTCTCTTGTATTTATTGAATTTTTGTACATGTGATAGAATTAATTTTGTTAAGGTATTATCAAAATGTGCTGCCATCAATTTCTGCAATGAACTTAAATGGTTAATTATATACTTGGTCATGACCAATCAGCAAAATGTAAAATAAAGATCCATCCCTGCTGCATTTCTGTTTGTAATTAGATAAACATTAACACCTACCTTGGTGATCAGACTGGGTAGCAGCTCATTGAAATGTTATGTGGCTGTTGATTGAATATGCTGCTGGAAGCCCAGATATTATTTAAATGGAATAGGAAGTACTTCATGAAGTGTCAAATATTCTGAAGAGAAAACCATACTAAATGCAGAGGTTAATCAGTGGAAAGCAAGCCATCCAGAATTTACCATATATATTCATTTGCAAGTTTGAGTCCAACTAAAAGCAAAATAGACCATGATCTGCCATCACATAATGTGCTTGCAGATTAAGGTTTATGTTCTATTGGATACTAAAATATATATATATATATATATATATATATATATATATATATATATAAACCCAGATTTAGCAGTGTATTATGTGATGGTTTATGCAGTTTGCAGTTGGATCCAACTTATTCACGAGTATATTTGGTAAGTCTCTAATCAAGGGAGCTGTAAACGCTTATACTGTTTAAGAACAGGATTTTAAGCATCTTAAAATTTTGATTATATTGAAGACATACAGTGTACCTCTAAATAATGTGGAGATGTGAAGGGCAATGGTTATAAGCTATTGAATTTTTGTAAATCAACAGATTTAAGAGTTGTAAAACACAGATTTGGTAGTTTCCGGGAGATTGAAAATTTTACATTATCCAAAGTTTAGCAACAGTTATTACCTCTCCTTAATGAAACAGAGGAGAACTGTTGTACTACCCAAGCTTCAGCATCAGTGTTCACAAAATCAAAGAATGTGCATATATCATGTCGATTGTATTGTAAATTGATAGATTTTGAAAAAACATTTGGTAGAATAAATAGAACACATTTTTTGTGGTTTAAATTTCAAAACCTCCATCAGTGATATATATATATATATATATATATATATATATATATATATATAAAATCCTGTGTTAGGGTTCTGAATGGATTAACTGATAATTTTAACCATCCATTTGGTGTACGCTAAGGCTTTATTCTTTCACCTTTACTTTCTTTCCCTGTTTTTATATCTTTAAAATGTTTTAGCCAAAGATAGTTATGGTATAAATTTTGTTGGTATGTTAAAATGCTTTGTTTTGTTGTAAGCAGGTGATTGAATTATTTTAGCTGAAATTCCTATCAAAATTACGCATCTTTTAAACAAACTGCAGTCATATTGTGGGTTAAATATTGACTTGAAGAAAACATGTAATATTCTGAAAAGAAGGCTATCTAACCAAATGTCAATAATATCTGCTCTACGAATGTATTGGTCCAGTTTTTTCATCAAAGGGTTTTTGATATCAATGTGAAAAGTTGTATTACATCAAGCTTCAACAATATTTTTAATTAAGAACAAATTTTCTTAAATTCGGAGAACTAGGTATATATATTTATTGTACAATCTTTGACACAAGATATTGTCTATTTTATCATATGGAGCTTAAATCGGGGGTATTAGTTGCACACCCAGTGTTGAGAACCGTACATGTACTTGCATGTCCTGAAGCTCACACAATCTACTTTGAACAACTTTGTTATGGGGGAGCTTGGGAGGAGGAGTCTGAAATCAATGTACATCATAAACTTAATTAAATATTGGCTGAAATTACAGTACTTAATGTGTCGTAAAAGTCGAACTAACTAAATGTTCCTGCAATATGCAAATTCGATAGTCTGACAGTTGTCAAGTTTTGGATTCATGAAATTAAACATTTACATTATACAGTGTGACCATGCAATAACATGGTATTTGGGAGCCATAGAACCCGACCGTGTTATAAGCAACCAGGTTAGTTAGCTGAAGAAAATGATGCATGTACCCCAAAACGTGTGTGTGTGTGTGTGTGTGTATTTAGGTAATAAATGCGGATGCAAAAATACATGATTCATTGGCACAGTTACCATCTTAAATCAATTCATGTTAAATGAGAAATACACCTGTAGTGAAAACAGAGAAGGCATATAATATTTTACTTTATTTAGAGAACCACGCATTGATACATATATATATATATATATATATATATATATATATATATATATACATGTCTAATGTATAGCATGAATAGATTATCAACTATGTACTTACCCATGAATCTCATCACATACTTTGAATCCACAATACAAGTAATTCCATCGAAAATATAAACATACACACATTTAAAATATCCAATAATTTTGTCACAGGTCATATAGGTCTGAATTCAGTGTAAAAAAAAAAATAGCACAATCACGTAACGAATGATGAAGCACATTTACTTTTCTGTACGTCCCAAGTCGGTAAAAGTTTTTGCGTTTTAAGCTGCCATTGGTAGCGTTCGTAAGCATAAACTTTTTCCAGCAAAAAACGAAACTTTAACAGCACAGTAAACGTGTTCCAGTCACTTTGGAAAATGAAACAAGCCATCAGATTCCATTGCTTTTATTTTAGTTTGGTACTGACTTCCTTTGAAGATAGGGACTTTGAGTTTTTTTTTTTTTTTGAAGATTGTAGTCAGCTTTCTTTGATGAAGGGTGCATGCGTTATTGTAGTCACTGCTAAAGGACAGTTTTGGAGAACCAAACAAATGCCAGTTTCTTATTGTGGCGGCAATATCAAATAATTGTATTGCATGATTTAGACTGATTTTTTTCCCCATTTGCTTAGTACGTTTTCATAAAAACAGGTGTTTCAAAGGTAATGTTTTCTTTGAAATTTTAGTACACTATTTTATCTGGGTACATTTTAAAAAAAGAATTGGCTGGCCTTTGGTTGATTGTAACCACTGCTGCTTATTGAATAGACCAACAAGTAGAATTCATTTTTTTTTTTTATTTTTTTTTTTTTACATTTGTGGTAGCAGAGTGATGCTGCCTTCCATGCATGTAACAGTAATGTAAAGAGGGGTCAAAGGACGATGTTCTGGTCTGATGACAGGGATTACTACAGAAAATGTGTGTTCTGAAAGATTTAATTCTGAGTGAAAAGAAGAGGAAGTTTACTAACCATCCACGTACAAATGTCAGTCTATGTAAATATTTTTTTTACTAGCAAGCAGCTGAAAATCCAATGAAAGATAGATTATGAGATAATGCCTTGTCCAGTTGATCTCCGCTACCAGAAATGTCAACAATAAAAAAGCAGATATTTCACAACATACAGTACTCATGCTAGATGTCAACATAAGCGGATTATGATATAACAATGTACTGTTAAGATGGTTTGTCAATATGGACAAAGAATTTGTTTATGTAACAATAGATAATTTCAGTGCATTTTAGATCAAGTTTGCGGCTTCCTTTCATGGGGCCCTCTGAATTTCTCCACTCCAAACCAATGGTTTTTTTTATACAAGCTTAAAGAGTCAACAATGTCGCCAATAAAAATAAAATCGCCAGATGGTATATTTTGTTGCCAATAAGGAAAAAAATTCGCAATTTGCGACTTTGGCGAAGCCCTGAGCGATTCCTGAATAAACTTTTTACACATTATTTTTCGTACTTTTAAGAAGAAAAAACTATTTTCTCGTGTACGAGAAAAATGCATATAAAATTTCAGGAGCCACGCCACGATCATCTGTATTATTTATACGCGATCACTTCCACAAAATGCTAAGAAACTTTTTACGTTTTTACGTTTTTTCATACTTTTAAGAAATAAATGTTTTGTGTATGAGAAAAATACATGTATATGAAATTTCGGGAGCCACGACATGACCGTGTTATATCCGAATTCGTGTTATAACGGAGCGTGCTATAGCGGGTTCACACTGTACGTTGGATTTAGATAACCTTGGTATAATCAAGGTGTAAAATAATGTGTAGGTGTCCTTAGTCGTATTGGTAGTACTGTATATACTCAAAAGTCAGGTCCTACTGCAAGCTGCACAGACTCAGATCTGCCATCTCATAATGGACGGGTAGATCTGGGTGATGCAGTTTTTTAGGATGAATCATTAGAACACACAGCATACACCCTGATATGCATGGACATAATCTCATGGTCTACTTTTTTTCATTTGGACTTGAATTGTAAGCAAGTATAGACTGTAATTTATATAGGGTTATTCAACTAGATTGTGAGTTCATAAAATAATTATGCATCAGTTTGGTAGAGTTTGTCTTTATGTTAATGTTTTTTGGCTTTGTGTTATTTTTGCAGTTCTTTAGAGGGGCCCCGAGTGGCTGAGTGGTCTAAAGCGATCACCATTATGGATCACTACCATCTCACCTTTGTCTGTGCGGGTTCGAGTCTCAGGCTTGGCCAATCTGGGTATGTGAGGAAGCTTGCCACTTCTTGCCGGTAGCTTCTTGTGGGTCGGTGGTTCTTTCCGGGTTCTCCCGGGTTCTTCCTCCACCATTTACACTGGCCGCCATGTACAGCCTATCTTGTGCTGAAAAATGGCGTTAAACCCTATAATAACAACAACAATTCTTTAGATTTGCATCAGTATAGTGCTTATGTTCCATTACATCTACCCCAAGTACTGCTGTTACTTGACTTTTATGCTGGCAATAGTTTTGGTTAGAATTGGGGGATGTGTTTATTTTAATTTTTTTTTACATATGGTAGTTATCAAGATTTGGATTGTAAGAATAGACATTATTATCTTCAGTAATTTAGTGGTTATTAGAGTCTCACAAATTGCTACAGTAGTATAACTGAGATATGATTGCATTTACTGCTTCTCAAGATTGTGTTATTTTGCTGACTAGTTTTGTTCAGTGTATAAGATATTGATGGAGATGTGGGGATGTGGGAGCACTGTTTTGATAGCGAACACTGATGAGATATAGTGTCAACAAGTTTATCTTAGTGAACACCATCTTTATAGAACTTGAACATTTACTGTATATCCTCACTTATAAGTCGAGTCCAACTACAAGCAACATAGCTCCTGTTCTGCCATAGCAAATCTGCCAGCAGATCAGGGTCACTGTTGTTTGTTCTACTGATTACTCCTTACAAATTTCACAGACCCAGACATGCTGAAGCATTATGCTATAGCAGATCTGATTGTGTGCAGTTTGTTGTAGTTATTGTTATAGGGTTTAACGCCATTTTTCAGCACAAGATAGGCTATACATGGCGGCCAGTATTAATGGTGGAGGAAGAACCCGAGAGAACCCGGAAAGAACCACCGACCCACGAGAAGCTACCGGCAAGCTTTCTCACATAACCACATTGGCCGAGCCCGTGTGCAGTTTGTAATTGGATTTGTCTTATAAGCAAGTATATATGGTACATCATTTTATTTTTCCATGACGCAACAAAGGTTGGGGTGGTTCATGCAGTCATAATTATCTGGCAAAAATACAGGGTGTGGGCTTATTATCAGACAATAATTATATTTTTTGTAAATACATGTATTTGCCAAACAAATTTAAAAATGCGTTGGACTCCAGGCATGGGCTTATAATCATATAAATATGGTAATTATTAATAATAATGTACAAATAGTTTAAGATTCACCACCACTGGACAGGCCACCTGCTGCATTTTGCAGATTGTCAGGGCAAGGAATGCACTGCCTGGTATTGGTCATGCCAAATTTTACAATTGCACATCGATATGAGGGTGTTTATAGTGAGGAACTACTTTACTTTAGCCCAGGTTCTGTTGTTTTCTATGCCAATTAAATACCACAGTATGCTTGCATCTAATCCATCAAGAGCACATCATGCATGTTATTGTGCAATCAATGTGAAATAAACAAATTGTAAATTTATCTTGACTAACAGTGTGTTTTGGAGTAACAATCTTTTCTTACCACTGTTATCAATAATTTGATTACAAGTTATCACGATAAAATTGCAGACTTCTGATCCATCAGGATAAATGATATGTCAGCACAACTCTGCTGTTGTTCGAGTATTCATCAGTTTTCAAGGTTAGCTGTTCATAATTTTAGCAATGTAAGTTTTGTTACCTCACCTGGCTACTGTTAATATTTGCTTGTAAGTTGAGTCCAACTGCAAAACTGCACAGACCCAGATCTGCCATTGCATAATGCACCAGTAGATCTGGGTCCATGCAGCAGACATATTTAATGGAAGATTGGTATCATATTTGTACAAGCTTAAAAGTGCCTTATCCCAAGACGATCTCTATCAAATTTGGCAAAATTGCACTAAGTGGGTTTTGAGAAGTCATTTCGAAGATTTTCTATTTTTGCTTATGGCAGACAAATTTAATCATGAACTGGCATCATTTATAAAAATCAGAAAGCACTTAATGACAGAATTTTTTAAAGTCAAATTCTGCTGATCACCTTCTGAGAAGTTGCTTAAAGTTTGTTCCATTTTAGTAACAGTGGCCAATATTTATTGGCAGATCAGCATCCCTTGCATAAATGACAAGGTCTAAATGTCAGTATGCTTTGTTAAATTTAGTAAAATTATGGGCGGGGGTTCAAGTTATTAAAAGATCTATTTTTAGTAACTGGGGGCATATCTGATTGCAGATTATCATCATTTATGCACAAAAATTGAAAGTTGTTTGTGAAAGAATGCTTTTCTCAAATTTGATCAAATATCATGTCAAAGCAATGGAAATAGTGTTCTGCCAAGCGACACACCATGACAGCTTACCTGGGCTTATCCCATAGCAGGATTCAAAAACCACACTCATCTGGCTTAAAGTTCAGCATGCGAACTGCTGAGACTCACTGACTTCATGATGTGGAGAGAAAAATGAATGAATGATAAGTAAATTATGTTATCTGGAATGAACTGCCCGTGTCAATAATTTGATGCAATATTATCTTCAGAATTAGTCAAACTTGACTTAAAGGTATCGTTTATTAAGCAATCACTTGTCTTACACAGCCACTTTTCCAAAGTCCCTTACACAAACACACACACAAATTATTTCACAACTAAACCTCTAATAAGCAAATCATTTATGTTGCAACATTCAAGGTTTGTCATACATGTCTGTAAAATGTCAAGAACAAAAACTGTTTCTTTTACAAAATATTTACAGATTTTGCACTAATTAATTTTCAATAATCTTATAATATCCATCTTATGTTGTGAGTGTTATAACATACAAAAGATGTTCAGCTCTGTCCCCATTACAATGCAACTCATTATAACATGATTCCGGATATAACACACTCAATAGAAATCTTGTTACTTATAAAAAGACACTTAACAGAATTTGATCAAATTTGACTGAAAGCATTTTAGCATGAAAGCTTTTCACATTTAGTGAAATTATGCTGGTCCACTATCAAATATGGCTGTTGTTTAAAAATAGAAAATATTTACACAATTTTATGTTAAAAAAAAAACAAACACTGAACTGAGTTTGTCCAATTTTGATGAAAGCATCCTCACATAGATGCGTTGAAACTGTTGTTTTCATCACGTGCAGTCAGCAACATGTTTGTATTGTTAAAAAATGTTCTAATTAGGGAAAGAATATATTTGCATCACAATGAAAATAGAAGAGCTCTAGGCTGCTCATTTATCAGCTGTTTGATAATGCAGATATGTTGGAGATTCTGAATACTTGTTCCTGTGTGCACATAGAACCAATGGCAAGCTTTTTTATGATTAAGATGATTTCTGGTGAGGAAGAAGGTAAAATTACAGTATGATTTAGTAACATACATTATGGACTTTAAATTAAAATGAGGCAAAAATTTTGGTGAAGTAAATTTTTCAAAAATTTATTCGCATTTATACAGTTTTGGAGCCACCAGTTAAAAATGGGGCTGCCGGCAGCAAAATCATCTCTGCTAAGTTATTATGATTAGGTGTCTACACAACACTCACAGCAGCTACGGTAGTTAAGTTGGTGGAGTGCTGGACTTCTAATTCCCGTGGTCATGGGTGTGATACCCACCCACATCAGCCCAGTCAGCTGCCTTGGCATGCCTTCTAAAACTGCATCCAGCTGCCATTACTGGCATGATATTGCCAGTAATTTGTTCAAAAAATGGCACTCAAAACAAAACCATCAATCTTGATGGCTGCTTTTGTGAGATGCAGATTGCCATTATATCTGAGGAGACAAGTGCAAATTGTTCTTTTATTCTTTATGTCTGTATACTACCATATATACTCATAAGTTGGTTCCAGCAGCAAACAACCTCATGTACAGCACCAGCAGATCAGGGTCTATGTTGATTGTTGTAATGATTATTCCTAACAAGCTGTACAGACCCAGATCAGTTGGCACATTGCAATGGCAGATCTGGGTCTGTGTATTTTGCAGTTGGATCGAACTTACAGGCGAGCATATTTGATGAATATAACAACTGTCTAGATGGTGAAAAATGAGTTTGGGTGGAATAGACTGGACAGTTTTGTAAGCAGATGAACTGAGAAACCCTCAAAGAATCAGTAATTGAGGACTTGAAGTCTGTTGCTTACAGTTTTGCATGCTTATATATTATAAGTACTCCTGGAATTGTACTAGAGTAAACTGCATTTCCTCAGAAGATCAATATTACATTGTGATTGTGGTCTTGTATTTAATCATTCTTCAAAATCATTGTTTCAGTGTTTTTATGATAGCCTTGTTTGAATGTCTCATATGATAGCCTTGTTTGAATGTCTCATCACCTTTATTCTTCTGGGTGAGAACAAATTTCTTGTGGGATGTGTGAAGTGTAGATAACCAATCATCCCATCAATGAATTCAGTCACCCCATAATACTCCAACATGATTATCCGTGTGTGTGTGTGATCCCATGGTACACCAATATGATTATCTGTGTGTGTGTCTTCAGTCCAACATGATTATCCATATTAATGTATTCATTTGTGTGTGTGTGTGATTTCAGTCATTCCATGATACACCAACATGATTATAAACATTATTTTGTGTATGTGTGTGTGTGTGTGTGTGTGACTTCAGTTATCCCATGATACACCAACATTATTATCATTTTTGAAGTGTGTGTGTGTGTGTGTGTGTGTGTGACTTCAGTAATCCCATGATACACCAACATTATTATCATTTTTAAAGTGTGTGTGTTTGTGTGTGTGTTTGTGTGTGTGTGTGTGTGTGTGTGTGTGTATGTGTGTGTACTGTCAATGTTGTATATGATTCCATTTGGGATTTTTAAAGTAGTAATTCAGCATTTGCCTTGACATTTGGATTTCTGCTCCGAGATTACCAGACATGCTAAAACATAATACCAAACTGCAGTATCAGGGCTAGAAATGCAACTGCTGAGACATTTTAAATTTTTCTAAATGTATATTTAATCACACTATTGCAATATATTGTTTTGAAAAAGTGAAGTGTGACACTGATCTGTTCTGCCATTGGAGACTATCCGTTATTGCCACGTTTTGGTATGGTATTTGCATCAATCAATATTACCCAAATGCTTTTTCTTTTGCTGCAGATATTCATGATAGCGAATTGCATTTGTTCAGGGAGAAAATTACTGTGGAAATATGAACAGAATAACACTTGCCAAAGGTGTTTAGCTGTATCACTTTTTTAAGAAAATATTACTTGTCACTGTTGACAATTACATATGGAGCTTAACTTATTGCCAGGCAAAACTGTGACCCATTCAGGATGAGATGACAAGTGTTTTTTTAACCACTGAAATCAACACGTCATTTTTAAAGGTCATTATTAATAAATGGAAACTCCAATTTATAATTGATATACAGAACCAAAACCAAAATTTCCCAAGCTGCCACAAGTTGGTTTATAAAGTTCTCTGCAAGCATGGGTTTAGAACATTGCGGCATGCTTAATTTGCAAGCTTGTTCAAAACTTGTTTAACAAGATAGTACAATAAGCCTGTAAAAGCTTGTGCAAGCTTGTTACTTAATTAAGAAGATAATACTATGTGCATGTACAAGCTTGTGCATGCTTGCGCAGTCTTATTACTAGCTATTGTATAAAAATTTAAAGATAACACCAACACCAACTTCGTGAACAAAAATCATGCTAAAAAATGGAATGGCATTGGTTTATGCATTATAAAACATGAAAACAAAGGTAACAAAATATAGTAGATGAAATTAATGGGACTATAATGTCCTGTGAGATGTAGCACATTTTTTGTTTCTCACATTTTTGAAGTTTACTTAGTAAGTTGAGTCCTGGAAGTCTATATCTTTCATACAGGTATTCAAAATATGAGTTAAAATTCATATTTCAAACAAATTTAGTGATTTATAATCACCAAACTCAGTTTCTTCTATTCTCTGGTCATTCTATATGTATTTATGTTGCATTTAGGTTGTAGGTGAAGCAAAATGTATTTATTGCTTTCTTGTCAACTAACTTTGGAATATAGACATCACATGTGTGCCCAAACTGTGTAATAAGACATAAAATAATGTTCAACAATCACATTTGTTCAATATCTGAAATGCATTTTTGGAGGTACCTACAACATTTGGTGATGGTGAATTCCATTAATACCATATTTACTGTATTTGATGGGACACCATAAATTAATTTTGAAAGTAATTTTTTTTGTGCGCTGTATGTTCTGGGACACATCGTTTTTTTTTTCTTCGAGTTATACGTTGTGGAACACCTTTTAAATCATTTGAAAATTACATGTTGGAAAATGCACTCCAACTGAAATTTTATTTCAAAAAATATAAAACTGTGTACTTGAGATTAGACTCTTTAATTCACTGCAGCAGCATCTCTTCATGACAACCCTTCTCCTGCACATGTGGGATCCATTCTTTCAGTGCATGAATATCTTTTTTAGTTTTCTCATACCATGAAAAATTGTTAGAGGCAACACATCACCTGAAGAGGAAACTGCAAGGACTAAAGTCAGGAATTTTCAAATCTGCACCTGTCTTGCTAATTCTCACACTTTCTACCCCCATCTTATCTTTAGTCTGTCCAAGAATGCAATCAAAGTACACTAGAATTTCATCCATGTTAATGATCATATCATATTATCGGTGAAATAATTTGCATCTCTTCTAGCCTTCACGAATTCATCATATGGTTTTGTTTTCTCCAAACCTTCTGGGCGATGCTGGATCATCAATGTCCATGCACGAAGCTCTATATTGTGTCACTTTAAAATTGTTCCATTGTTTCAATTTATTTTCAAAATTCCCATGAATACCGGTGAAAAGAAACCAAAGTTAGCTACTATATCTCTGCTGTCTTTGTATATTCACCCCCCCCCCAAAAAATCGGCACACTTAAAAGAATCCAACGTCGGATTCCGAGGTCACTTTGCTTTGCAATAAAATAACTTTGTATTGATAGCCTTAAAAAAACGACTTTATAGTATCCAAAGTCGACTTCCAGGATTGGCTTGCTTTGTAATAAAAAAATAACCTTCGTCTTTGATGTCCTGTCAGTAAGTTCAAAGGAGTTTACTGTTCACTGCCAGTTGTGTTTATTCACCACCTGGGCTTCTATGTGCTTGGCATCTGTAGTTATAATTAATACAAGGAACATTGATGTCTGTGGGTAAATAGTAATGATACTTTTGTAATCTGTGCTGGCGAAAGGATTGTCACTTGCACTCAAGTGAATGTGTTTTCAAATAATGATTTTTAGTTGCAAGATACTGCCATGCAGTAGACCTGGATATAATTCAATCTTGATTATTTTGCACCTAGCACAGTATCATGCGTGAATGGCAGTTGTCTTCCATATATCGGTTGATTATTTCCCTCTTTTTGTGAAATCATCTGCTTCTCTTCTGGCCTTCACAAATTCATCACATGATTTTTTTTCCTCCAAATATTCTGAGTGAAGCTGGGTCATCGACGTCCCTGCATGAAGCACCTTATTGTGTCACTTTAAAATTTGTTCCATTGTTTCAATTTATTTTTAAAATTCCTGTGAAAAAGAACCAAAGTTTGCTTCCATATCTCGGCTGTCTTTGTATATTCAACAAAAAAAATATAAAAAATTGGTACACTTAAAAGAATCCACAGTCGGCTTCCAATGTCGGCTTGCTTTGCAATAAAATAACCTTTGTATTGATATCCATTTAAAAAAAAAGAGTAACCAAAGTCAGCTTCTGAGGTTGGCTTGTTTTGTAATAAAAATAACCTTTGTCTTTGATGTCCTGTTGGTAAGTTCAAAGAAGTAGTTTACTGCTTGCTGCCAGTTGTGCTTATTCACCACCTGGGCTTCTATGTGCTTGGTGTCTGTAGTTACAATTAATATAAAGGTGCATTGATGTCTGCAGGTAAATAGTAATGATACTTTTGTAACCCGTGCTGGCAAAAAGATTGCCACTTACATTCAAGTGTGTTTTCAAATAATGATTTTTATTTGCAAGATACTGTCATACAGTAGACCTGGATATAATTAAATCTTGATTATTTTGCACCTAACACCATGTCATGCATGAATGACAGTTGTCTTCAAGATATCAGTTGATTATTTCCCTCTTTTTTTTACGATTTTGTTGATTCAGTTTTCAGTCTGAAAACATATACAAACCTTTGAGCACAGCCAAACACAATTTGTTTCTCAATGTTCATGTCAATGAACAACGTGGTGTGTGTTATCGGACAAACGCGATACACGCTACACAGTATGTAAGCCTATGCTACATATACAGATTTCGTGGACATTTTATTCTTTAATGCTCTTGAGAAAAAGGAATAAATGATAACAATACAAGGTTAGTTTCTATCTTTTTATTATCAAATAAGTGTTTTGTTCATTATCTATTTTATTGCAAGGTGCAGTGGGGGGGGGGAAGCACAAATGGAATACAAATTTATTTTGTTTCTTAAGTCTTGGGACATATGACCTAGGTGAAAAAAAAGTTTCACCATAAATTCTGGGACAGGAAAAAAAATTATTATTTTATTGTGTTCCAGTATATACGGTAAATACGGTAATAATGACTTTATTTAAAGAGGGTAATACAATTAGCTAAGAACTAATCTACCTTGAGGCCCTCATACAAAGGAATTTATTTATTTTAGCTGCATCTCAGAAGCCATTGGATATTGTAACACCCCGTGTGTTAAATATCAAAAAGACCAGAGTTCAGGACTTAAAAATGATTTTTATAAATAAACAAAGGTGAGATAGAACATGCTTTTCAATCTCGCATAGTGACCTTACATAAACACAATGTCTGTCACATCACTATCAATTTCTGATAACACTGAGCAGATTTGTTTGTCAGAATGCCAAAAGACAACATTATAATACACCATATTATGGTGAAATTAATTCTATTATTATATTCCTGTGTATATTAACAGCTAAATTTATTATATTGGCTGTAACACATTCTGACATGGTAGCGTGAATTAAATGAAAAGAAATAATAATTTTTGTACATGTGAACTTGAGCAGTGTGGTGGGAGATAGCAGCGGCTTTATAAAGAATTATAAGACATTTAAATTCAATAGCAATCATGTAATAAATCTACTTAAAATTTCTCATAACAATATGATTCAGTTTGGGGATTTTAAAGTGCCAAAGTTAATATCAGTTATGTAAAAAAATATAAATTATGGTTTTCAATTGGATTTACAATATGTGGCGGAAATCCTTCTCTATTTAGATGTTCATACTTTGCGGCTCTGACAGCTGTCAGTGCACCGTTTTGCACTCTTATTTATAGAAGCATAGTCACGTCACATGACCTTAGCTATCCAATCATTGTTTGTCCTTCTCAGGGCTAGCCATGGCGGTAACCAAGTCAACTGTTCAAACTGCATGGAAAAATCCCTCTGAACACAAAATTTAGACAGAATTAAGTTGTCCTCTCAATGTCCGTGGTGTGCGTTTTTTCTTTTAACCTTACTTGTATATTCATACCTATGATTACTTAGAACTGAACGAAACGGACAAGTGAATTTCGATGTGAATTGAGCGAGAGTACAATGTACTGGTGATGCAATGAGTCATAATACGGTTAGAAATAGTCCCTATCAAGTGCATGCTATTTCTGCACATTAAAGTAAAATAACAAGTTCTGCATAACCAAGAACTTACAATAATAAACAGTAACATAGTTCTAACTTATTGTTCAACAAAAGTCTGACAAGAGAAATGTGATTCTTCGGCTGGGCACACTGATTCCATCCCTGCCATGCATCTCCGATGTTCCAGTAACAAAACTGACCAGGTGGTTAAAGTCACTAATTTATGGACTGAAATCATATTTCTGGCTTTGATTATCCAAAATCATGGAAGGTAATATAATTCATTTCCTAAACTATTCATGTGAAATTCCAACACGACACACGCATGGTCCAACGTGAACTTCTTTCCACTTAATGTTGATGTCCCAGGGCTTGTAGCACTGTTTTTGTCTTTTAGATGAATTCCTTGACCCATTCATTAATACTCATGACGAAAGCGTGACATTACAAGGACCAGAGCAAGGTTTTATACTCACATTTAGTATAAAACACAGAGTACACGTTTATAAGAGATGCAGACGGTGATCTAAACAATGGTGGGTGGGTGGCATACGTTCAGGAAAGACACACATGGTAGACGTTTTCAGTGACAGATAAAAATGACATGATCAAATATGCCATAGTCTCATAGATCAAACATCTCACATCTCAACGTTTAACATCAGATAATCTTCACACATTAATTGGACGATGTTTATGCATGCAAAACTCCATTCACAATACCATTAAGGTATTACAACATACTGAACTGCATCATGCTTTTCGGACGTTGTTTCATGTTTTTACATTATCATTATTAGCATTATTATTGAAAAAGGAATTTAGTTCTTAATAGTGCTCAGTACTTTGGTTTGTTGAGTTAGGCATTACACCCTCCCCACCTTAACTGGTGAACCTGCGGGTCACATACTCTGTTTATTGTTGATACCTGTGAGCTAATTCTTAAGTCTTTGGCTCACTCCTGCTTCTATGATTAATTTGATCAGGAAGTCAGTAGATGTTTCCCTCCTGTCCGCTGCTGCTTCATACAATGTCAATATTCTCTCTACTGTTGAGTCTTCTGTAGATGAATTTGCAATAGCAATGGATCTCAAAATCTCATAATTATAGTAACTTGCCTTCCTGTAAATCAGTTGTTCTTCTGTCGTTATTGGGACCGACGTGCCAGGAAGGGCCAACATATTAAATTTGTCCAGTAAGACGCCTCTATTTAGGGATGATGGTAATGGCTCTTCAATGGAATTCTCCAGCATCATGGATGCGTACTCCCACTGGAGCAACTTCTGATCGGGGTTCATCCTCTTCCAACCCTTGGGTGGCCAAGGCAGCATACTTGATCCTGTTGGTATCTGGATGACTGTATGCTCCTGCCACTCCCGTCTAGCTGGTGGGAATAAGGGCATACAGCCCCATTCTAATAGGTTGGCTGCACTTGTTTTGGACACCGATACTGGCGGAGGTGACGCAATATAGAGTTTGCTTGGAATGACTGGTTTATCCCTCTTCATGGACAGGTCTAAGATGTTTTCATCATGCAGAGGTGTACAGCTTCTTGGTTCGGGTGACTGGAGAGTTCCTACAGCAGCAGCAGCTGACGGGGATGGACTAGTTGGTACTCTCACAGGTGATATTGAACATGGAGAGAAGAAGGCTGACGGATTAGCGGATGAAGGGTCTTCAAATGGTTCTGGGGCCTTTGCCTTCTTTGCTGACATCGCAGATGTCTGAGACGACTCTTTTCTCTTACAGCCTACTCCAAAGGTGGGTGGCAAAAATCTCGATATGGTTCTTAAACTTCCCTTTGAAACCCCAAGGAGAGCGATGATCTCATGCTTTATATCTACTGATGTTTCCTGACTCCTGCCTCCCTCTGGGAATGGTTGACAATCGCCCGGTGCAAGCGCCATCATCTTCCTCACCAGGCTGCAGGCATCTCTTTCATCTTTACACTGGAGATTAACCTTATACCAAACTTGATTAACTTTATCAAAGATCTCCACTACTGACTTCGAAGGATCTATCTTGATACGATGGATAGTAAGTTTCCTCTTCATTTCTGGTCTTGATGGTGAATAAGGAGGCGCATTCATGCCAACGACATCATCTTCATAATCTGATACAAACACCTTCTCAGATGAACCTTGTCTTGATATGGTAGATGTTGTATTCTGTTTAGATTATCTCAAACAGGTAGGGAAGGGGCTTCAAGCGGTCGCTTAGCTGTAGTGCTGGAGATAACTTCCCACCCTCTCTGCCACTCAATCCTGGAGCGGGAGGTATTTGGACACTTTCCTACCCAAAA
This sequence comes from Megalonaias nervosa, assembly GCA_016617855.1. Lineage (NCBI taxonomy): Eukaryota > Metazoa > Mollusca > Bivalvia > Unionida > Unionidae > Megalonaias > Megalonaias nervosa. The sequence continues at coordinate 68,389 of JAECUM010025527.1, forward strand.
TTAATATCCTTACTCTAGCTTGCACAGCCGCGCTGCTCTCCTTGGGGTAGCACCAACAATTTGGTTGTAGTCTTTCGGGTGAAGGGCCATCCAAAAACCATTCCCTTCTCCAAAGAAGTCCGTAGGTACATCGTCTACTACTTTAGGGTGTAACTACATGACCTGCTGCTTTAAGTCCACCATCCTGCGAAACACCTTTTCCTCATCTGTACACCAGACACAGACAACGCGTAGCCTCGAATGGGGGGTGGGGGGCAGCAGCGAGATGATTCTTCAATTCCCGCCTCCTGCAAATTCCGCTGGACACACCCAACACTTTGCAACTGCTTTAGAGAACATTATGAAATTTTAAAACCATTTAATTAACTGATAAGGTCCATCAATATGCTAACAATAACAGCTCAGTCCTTTGCATTCTCAGATCTCTATCATCGTTTGGAGTAAAGAAACCCGTTATATATGTAAAATAACAACAAAAAAAAACGTTTGTTTTTCTCTGATAACATCATTCTTGTCTATCTACCGCGAAACATTATTGTTGTTAAAATGCTGCTTTTTCCAACCACAGATTGCAACTTGAATAGCAGAAGGCTCAACACTGTACGTTTTCCTTGCGAAAAGTTGTCATGTTCTATCTCTGCATCGGCTCAGTTGTATTGCAGCCCAACATATTCCATCTGTAGGACCTCATTATAACGTTAACTCAAGTAATTGGACACTTCACCTTGCAGGTTCCTCTCGTTGTACTTATTTACATCCAGGGAGGACACGGATCCAGTGATTTGGCAAATAGGTTGGCCAGACCTAGCCCAAACCAAACAATCATTGGTAGCTGCCTTCCCACGTTGACTCCTCAGAGTCAGACTAAGTAAATATCCCCCTGCCTGCACGAAGCCATCCACCATCATGTAATCTTCTCCTACTCTTGGAACTTCTTTAGCTGCCCTCTCAATTTGCCACTCTTGGCTCTTCATACCCATGGAGAAACTGAAATAATTTTAACACGCACCTGGTTCCTGCTACTCAATTTGTGATACGTCTACTTCTGTGGGTAGAACCAAACTGGTATCTTCTTTCCTCTGTACTGCTATAGACGGTCAGCGTGATAAGCTTTTGCTGGCTGTTTCTTCGATTTCTTAACTAAATAGGTTAAGTCATCTAGCCTCTTGGTAATCAAATATGGTCCTTTCCATTTTGGAACAAACTTCTGATAGACTCATACTTTTCTTAATGGATTGTGCAGTCAAACTGCCTGTCCAACTTCAAATGATCTCTTCTTCGCCTTTAGATCATAATATTTCTTCTGGTATTGGGAACTGACTTTAAGATGTGTACGAGCGATGTTGTGTGATTCCTTCAACTTCAACTGAAGATTTTTGACATAATCTGCACTTTCAACTTCAGTTGTGTCCAGGTTGTTCAACTCCGTTGGAGTGCCTATTACTGCCTTCATTGGTAATGTAATTTCTCTTCCCAAAGTCATCATGTTTGGTGTAAATCCAGTACTGGCATTAACTGATGACCTATAGGCCATCATTACTTGTTGGAGATACTCATCCCAACTGTGTTGATTCTTTTCACAATACATTGAAAGCATTGCTGTGAGAGTCCGATTGAATCTTTCAACAGTTCCATTTGCTTGAGGATGCATGCTGGTGATCCTTGTCTTCTTGATGTGAAGAAGATCACACATTTCTTGAAATATCTTTGACTGGAAGTTAGTACCCTGATCAGAGTGTACTTGAAGTGGTGTGCCAAATCTACTAACAAAGCAGTCAACAAAGACCTTTGCAATAGTCTGAGCTTCCTGATCTGGCAATAGATAAGCTTCCGTCCATTTTGTAAACAGATCACACATGACAAGGATATATTGGTATCCATTTTTACTCTTAGGTAATGGACCCAAAATATCCATTGCTACTCGCTTCATTGGCTCACCAGCTAAATATTGGCCTAGTGGTGCCTTGCGTGATATCTTCGATGTTTTCCTTGCCACGCAGCTATCGCAGGTTGTGCAGTAGCTTTCTATCTCCCTTCTCATATTTGGCCAGTAAAAGCTACGTTTGATTTTCTCAAGTGTCTTATCAGCACCCAGATGGCCAGCCGAGGGAACGTCATGAAAGTACTTGAGTACATCCGCCCTCATTTTTGTCGGGACAACAAGCTGGTAATGGGTGGTCTTGCCATCTTCACTTATCCATTTTCGGTACAGCATGCCATCCTTCATGCCTAGCCTATCCCAACTGCGCCATAATGTCTTCAGCTCTGCTGGACTGCCTGAGATATTTGACCACTCAGGTCTGCCAGAACCTTCTTCAGCTGGAATAGGGGCAATATTGGGATCCTGCAGCTGATCTTGACGTATTTCATCGCTAGACCATCCCACCATAACACATTGAGTAGGTTTCGGACCAGCCACCTTATGCGCCTTCTGAGCTCGAGTTATGACCCCCAGGAAGTCTAAATCGTTCTCTTGTACAGGGAAAGAATCAACATCTAAACTGTTCTTCTGACTGTTTCCGTTCGGAGATACCTGAGCAACGTCGGAGGGAGTACTGGACATCTGAGACAGTGGTGGTGACGCATTTTTCTAATTTGAGAGTTCAAAATCATCATCAGAGATTTCGTCAGATTCTTGTTGCCACTGGCAAACAGCACAAGGATTTCGGGATAATGCATAAGCGTTAGAGTGCTTCCTACAAGCTCTGTGAGTGACATGAAGATTGTAAGTGCCCAGTACTGGTTAGGGCTAGTTTCAAAGCATCAAAGGATGCCTGGCATTCCTGCGTCCAAGCAAACTTGACACTTTTTTCACACAACTTATGCAAAGGTCTAGCAGTATCAGCGAAGTTCTTCACAAACCGTCTGTAATAAGAGCATAAACCTAAAAAGCTGCGAACTTGCTTAGGATTTTTTGGTTGCGGCCACTCTTGAACAACAGAAATTTTATCGGGGTCAGTACGCACGCTGTCTTCCGAAACGATATGACCTAAAAATTTTGCACTGCGCTGGAAGAAAATACATTTTGATGGTTTCAGCTTCAGATTTGACTCCAACAGTCTCTTGAAAATGTGTTCCAAGTGTTCCAAACTTTGAGAAAAGGAAATCGCTGGGGCGAGAATATCGTCCATGTATATCAAGCATTCCTTCCACTGCAATCCCCTTAATATATCTTCCATTAATCTTTCAAATGTTGAAAGACTTCCAGCAAGTCCGAATGGCATTACAGTAAATTGGTATAAGCCAAGGCCTGTTGCAAAAGCTGTTTTCTCTTTATCATTTGTGTCTAAGCCAATCTGCCAGAATCCTGAGTTGAGATCCATACAATGAAACCATTTTGATCCACTTAAGACGTCTAGGCATTCATCAACTTTTGGTAATGGATAAGCATCTTTGACAGTTACATCATTCAGTTTTCTATTGTCTATGCAGAAGCGTGTTGATTCATCTTTCTTGGTAACCAAAACTACAGGGAAAGCCCAGAGACTATTTGATGGCTCAGTAATTTTCTGTTCCAGCATTTTCAGTATCTCTTGCTCTTCGACTTCTCGTTTCCCAACTGGTTGTCTTCTTGGTGGTTGGCGTATAGGGGCGGCGTGAAGGGTATTGATGCGGTGCAACACTCTGTCAGTACGCCCTAGATCATCTTTTGATTTGGAGAAAACATCCTGATACATAATGAGTAGTTCTAGGAAGGCTTGTTTTTCATCATTATTCAAATGTTTGGAACTTCTTTGCAATAATTCTTCGAGATGCCCAAGCACCTTGTCTGGAGCATCATCTGCACTGTGCATAAGAACTGTAGTACATCTCTGTTCTGTGGTTTCTTCTGTGTATACTGATTCACAAGAGCCCAGCTTCATATTTGGATATACATTAACATGTGAGTCATTTTCATTGACGACCTGCAACACGTTGTATTCCCTTCTTGTGTCAATAATGCCCTGAACAATTTATAAATGTTCTTTTTCAAAGAACTCTTTGTTTGATTCAACAAGTCCATTGTCCGAAAGGTGTTCAATTCCTGGTATCATGACTGGTAGCCAAATGTAGGAGTTAGCAGGTACAGTAATGGTACATTTTGCAACAACTCTACATAACATTGAAACTTCTCCCCCAATCCAACATTGTATATCAGCATACTTTGCCTGAATAGCCAAGTTCTTGTAGTCAATTTTACTGGCAAACGTAAGCATAAAATCTTGTCCAAGGATACCCTTGGGGATAATGTCGCATACAGTCACAGTCTGTGCGTATGGAACACCAACAAATACAATATTCAATAATACTTGTCCGTAAACTTGTAGATGTTGACCATTTACTCCCTGAACTTCTTGTGGTGCAACCACAAGAGCAGGTCGTTTATCATAAGGTATCTTTTGAAACATAGAGTGCGACAAAAGAGTAGAAGTGGAACCACTGTCAACAAGAAATTTTGCCTCGACACCTATAATACTTCCAGCTGTATAAAGTCCATTGTCCCATTTTCCTATAATTTCACCAACCTGACCTAAACGTTTGTTATCTACAGTTTTATCCTTCGTTTGTATGTAGAATTTCCAGCTTCCATCTGACCTTGACACTTTTGGTAAATTGGGCATTTACAGAACAAGTGATCTGGAGAATTGCAGATAAAGCAGATCTTCTTTTAAATGGTTCAGTTTGAGGCTTCGTCTCCCATCTAGATTTATTGTTCTTTTCAGTTTTATCTAGCTTTTCCATAACTTGTCTCAGGGTATTTTCTAGAGTATGGTCAGCTCGCCCACTTTTGTATGAACTTGTTTCTTCTGACTGATCATTTAGCCCAGCTACACCTCTGACACTTGACTTCCTTGCATTATTATCCCCAATTACTGCTTCATATCTTTCAATCACATCAGCTGCTTCTGCAACAGTCTTGCCTTCCCTATCCATACATCTACACTTCATCACTAATGAAATTGCTTTGTATAATTGATTCAGTGCAATGGCTTCTTGTGCAACTGCGCCCAAGTTGGAATAAGCCTTTTGTGCCATCCGACGAAGACTGTCCCCAAGTACTGCTATGGACTCACCAGACTGACGTTTTCTTGCTTCAAATCTTGAAAGCCATCGGTTTTGCTGACGGGAGCTTCCGAACCTTTACCCAAGTTTCCCAACCAGAGCTGAATATGACTGTTTCTCCTCAACAGAGAGACTGATATAGAAAGTATGTGCAGCACCCCTAAGGCTTGCACAAAGGGCCAGAATTTTGTCACGGTCACTCCATCGTCCGAGCTCTGCGCAGTTCTCAAAGTGGGAAATGTATTCATCCCAGTCGTCACTCCCGCTATATGTCGGCTGCATTGATGGACGTGAATGAAAATAAAATCTCAACATCGTTGAAGTCTTGTTTAATATTGTTTATGACATGCTCATGCCCATCTCTTTCTATATCTTCACGAGAATCTTCCCTTCCGTCGCCAGGGCCCTTATCATATATAACATCGCCTTGACCAGCCTCAGATTCACCTATGTCAACTCTAAACATAACTTCATGATCAGGAGAATCAGCCTTTTTTTTTTTTTTCTTCAAATTTTAAACGTATATACAGTAATTTACAAGTGTCACTGTCCACCACACTTGGGGTCCAAATTTATGCTGGTCTCTTAGGTTAGAATCCTGGATGGCAAATATATTTTTACAATATCAAAAAGACCAGAGTTCAGGACTTAAAAATGATTTTTATAAATAAAAAAAGGTTGAGATAGAACATGTTTTTCAATCTCGCATAGTGACCTTACATAAACACAATGTCTGTCACATCACTATCAATTTCTGATAACACAGAGCAGATTTGTTTGTCAAAATGCCAAAAGACAACGTTATAATACACCATATTATGGTGAAATTAATTCTATTATTATATTCCTGTGTATATTAACAGCTAAATTTATTATATTGGCTGTAACACATTCTGACATGGTAGCGTGAATTAAATGAAAAGAAATAATAATTTTAGTACATGTGTACTTGAGCAGTGTGGTGGGAGATAGCAGCGGCTTTATAAAGAATTATAAGACATTTAAATTCAATAGCAATCATGTAATAAATCTACTTAAAATTTCTCATAACAATATGATTCAGTTTGGGGATTTTAAAGTGCCAAAGTCAATATCAGTTATGTAAAAAAATATAAATTATGGTTTTCGATTGGATTTACAATATGTGGCGGAAATCCTTCTCTATTTAGATGTTCATACTTTGCGGTTCTGACAGCTGTCAGTGCACCGTGTTGCACTCTTATTTATAGAAGCATAGTCACGTCACATGACCTTAGTTATCCAATCATTGTTTGTCCTTCTCAGGGCTAGCCATGGCGGTAACCAAGTCAACTGTTCAAACTGCATGGAAAAATCCCTCTGAACACAAAATTTAGACAGAATTAAGTTGTCCTCTCAGTGTCCGTGGTGTGCGTTTTTACTTTTAACCTTGTATATTCATACCTATGATTACTTAGAACTGAACGAAACGGACAAGTGAATTTCGATGTGAATTGAGCGAGAGTACAATGTACTGGTGATGCAATGAGTCATAATACGGTTAGAAATAGTCCCTATCAAGTGCATGCTATTTCTGCACATTAAAGTAAAATAATAAGTTCTGCATAACCAAGAACTTACAATAATTAACAGTAACATTAGTTCTAACTTATTGTTCAACAAAAGTCTAACAAGAGAAATGTGATTCTTCGGCCGGGCACATTGATTCCATCCTTGCCATGCATCTCCGCTGTTCAAGTAACAAAACTAACCGGGTGGTTGAAGTCACTAATTTATGGACTGAAATCATATTTCTGGCTTTGATTATCCAAAATATGGAAGGTAATATAATTCATTTCCTAAACTATTCATGTGAAATTCCAACACGACACACGCATGGTCCAACATGGAAATGATTTGGGCACAATAACTGTTAACACGTGAACTTCTTTCCACTTAGGGTAATCTGGTCATATTCCGACCACTGATAGCGTTGACATGAGATCGACAACTTCGTGACTGAAGCCGACTACTGTGTCCCTAACTATGGTACGGGAAGCAGTCAATCGGTCTTCTTGCAACAAGTTTCATTATTCAAAAAGCATATAATTTGAGTTCTTCTTACTGAAAAAAATATTTTATTATCACAATATACACAGGGGTAAATACAACCATGTTGTGGCTTATTCCGACCTATGATGTGTATAATTCCAACCACTATATGTGGACCGTACATATGCAAGTTTCATCTGTAAAATACAAAGATTTTGTTTATCTTGACAGAATTGAAAGCTTTTAGTTGTTTTTATTTTATTTTCAGATAGATAGATAGCAGATAGAAAGCGATATTGCTAGATAGATAATTGTGGATATTGTTATAGAGATAACTGTGGAGAGAATTACCATTTGTGTTTATTCAGATTTATGCCTTTAAGTTTTTGTTTATTTGTTTTTAATTACATATTTATTCCTGGGGTTTTGTTTCTTCAAAGTTCAATACAAACTAATCATAATTCTACATTTTCTTTAAGCTTGTGTTCTTGGTCGGAATTGCCCTCTTATGAAAAATAACCTGGGGTTAATCCGACCACTATACAGAACATTGCATACTATTGTTATTTGTCATAAAACTGGTGCAATGTTCACTTTTTTAGTGAGACAAAAGCATTTTTTTTAAAGCTGCAATAGCATAATTACTATGTTATTGAAAGCTATACAAATCTTGAATGACTGATGCCTGACTAGGGTCCTGAATAAAAAAAAATTATGAATGCCTCTTCTGAACTCGCGCGGAAGAGAGAATACGGAGGCGATTACGTCATTTTGTCATGCGATGCCCTCGTCGCCTGGAAACATCTTTACTAATTTTCATACGCATATGCACAAATAAAAACAAAGAACACGGCAAGTAATTTGCATATCTTTGTTGTAAAAAGCAGGACGTACATCCATGGTCAGAATTACCCTACTGGTCGGAATATGACCATGTTACCCTAATGTTGATGTCCCAGGGCTTGTAGCACTGTTTTTGTCTTTTAGATGAATTCCTTGACGCATTCATTAATACTCGTGACGAAGGCGTGACATTATGAGGACCAGAGCAAGGTTTTATACTCACATAGTATAAAACACAGAGTACATGTTTATATGAGATGCAGACGGCGATCTAAACAATGGTGGGTGGGTGGCATACATTCAGGAAAGACACACATGGTAGACGTTTTCAGTGACAGATAAAAATGACATATCAAATATGCCATAGTCTCGTAGGTCAAACATCATTTCACATCTCAACGTTTAACATCAGATAATCTTCACACATTAATTGGACAATGTTTATGCATGCAAAACTCCATTCACAATACCATTAAGGTATTACAACATACTGAACTGCATCATGCTTTTCGGACGTTGTTTCATGTTTTTACATTATCATTATTAGCATTATTATTGAAAAAGGAATGTAGTTCTTAATAGTGCTCAGTACTTTGGTTTGTTGAGTTAGGTATTGCACCATATAGGGTTTGGAAGAAGGAAAGAGAGTGGACATTTCTAATCTCATCTGGAATACTATTCCAGAGCAAAGTTCCAGAGTATTGGAAACTTTTTTTAAAAATAATTCCTTATTTGGTTTGGGAATTTTTATACTGTTTGGTAGACATGGATCACAGGTGGGGAGTATTGCCAGGTAGCCTGTACTGGAATAGTGATTGTAAATATTCAGGAGCGATATTATTAGATATCCTGTACATTAATTTGTCTTTTCTCAGATTGATTCAGTCTTGAATATGTAATATTTTTAACTTGCCAGCTAAATTTTCCTTGCTTTCTTTCTGGACTGATATTAGCCCAAATGCTCTTTTTTGAAGATGTGCCAGCTTTGCATTAAAGTTAAAAGTGCTTAATTGTTACATGAAAGTGATCAGCCACATTTATGACCCAATACAAACAAAAACCATACTAAATTCTAACATTTATGACCCAATACAAACACAAACTATACTAAATTCTAACATTTATGACCCATTACAAACAAAAACCATACTAAATTCTAACATTTATGACCCAATACAAACAAAAGCCATACTAAATTCTAACATTTATGACCCAATACAAACAAAAACCATACTAAATTCTAACATTTTTCATAATGCTTGTTTGTTCATGTGAAATTGTTTTCATTAAAATCAGACAACTCGGCTGCCTAAATGCAACATTTCTAAACAGAAACATAAGGCAAAGGTTAATACATTGTAGTAATATTTGAAAGAAAAATAGTTATTGTTGGTGTAATGGTATACATTGTACTAAGTCTTGTCTGTATAAATTTAACATATGCAAACTACCAGTGGGTTTGGCTGGCCAAGCAGTTTAAAGTGCTTGCCTTTACCGATCACTGCCTTATCATCTCAGTCTGCATGGGTTCGAATCTCGGGCTCGGTCAGTATTGGTATGCTATCCAGTAGCTTTCCATGAGTTTTCATGGGTTCTTCCACCACCAGTTATACCAGCCACCATGTATAGCTTATCATGTGCTGGAAAATGGCATTAAACCCAAAACAAAAAACAAGAAACTAATATATTCATTCTAATTGTAATACAGTCATGATCTTTTTAGATCTTGTATATAAATATATTTATGTATACATGCTTTCTATAAAAAATTGCTTCAGAAAGTTAGATGTTGAGCAAAAATAATATGTTTTGTGTTGGGGTGTTTTTTTGCATGTGATTGCATAGCAAAATTAAGACTTTATAAATGCTGAGGAGATTCAATGTTCCTTGACCTTCCTGTTTATTGTGTAGCAATGCAGTAGAAACCAGTCTTGTTCATCAAAACATGCAGTTAAATTCCTGTGTTCAAAATAGATTCAAATTCATTTGTTTACAGCAAGTTTACTCAAGCTTGCAGAAGTTTTATTTGTTTCCCTGCTAGCATGTGAATGCTAGTTGGACATAGTCATAAGCATGCACTTGCAAAAGGATATATCAAGAAGTTCACTGCAAGCTAGTTTTACTTCCTAAAGCAAACATGAAAGCTTGCGAGTAGATCCAGCTAGCATGCCATACAAGCTTGTGAAAGCATCTTTGTTAGCTTAAAAACATTACAACAAGCTCATCATAAGCTTACCACAAGCTTGCCACATGCATTCTGCAAGGATGTATTTTAGTTTGGGGAGTTCAATCTGTCTTGCCACATGCATTCTGCAAGGATGTATTTTAGCTTGGGTAGTTCAATCTGTCATTTGCATTTTGCAAGATGTATTTTGGTTATCTGTATTAAATGGCCACCTGTGGAAAGTGTAAAAGGTCTTCTGAGAGAGGCATTTGTTTAAAAGAGGTTTTTGTTGTTGAAAATTTGATGTGCTGGACCTTGGAAAGCAGCTTTTAAAGACAGCTGCCCACGAAAACAGATTTGACTGTATTAATAAGAAGCATTGATCGATTGATTGACTGTATTTAGCAACAATCTGATCTTTCTTGACTAATCACATATTGGGTTTAGTCATTTATATATTTTATGAGAAAGTAGGTTCTACTTTTCACATTCATTTACTGTATGTAGACAGTAATCAGTATTATCTAAATATTATGAACATTTTCGCAAATGGTTAAAGTACATGTATGTTTGTGCAACCTTTCTCAAAACTTATAAAAACAAAAAAAATTTTGAAATAAAATCTATGCAGTAAATTTGGCCTCTCTCGGGGTAATATTTGTATGAAATGAAAATCATTTTGCTAGAACCTGAGAATGATCCATGGCCTAAGGCAGGTTGATCCCATTACCTTAGTAAGCACCTTTTCCTAATATTCTACTGAACTGGTTGATCCCAGGATCTCTGTTGGAATAATCCCCGTCATTATAGCTAGAGCAGAGGGATCATCCTTTGATCTAAGGATAATTGATCACAGCAGCATGAGTAAACACTGTATCCTAGGATGCTGTTGACCTGGGGGGAGTGCAGGGTCTGTACTGGGGTGATCCAATTATAGTCCTTGTCTAGAGCTGGGCTGATCCAGGTAGATCAGCAGGTGAGGATGATTGCCAGTTGTGATGTGCTTGAAAACCAAGGCAAAATCAAGTATTGTTTTACTTTACTAACTCAGTATTAATGCACAAAACACAAATGGTAGTATATGATAGGATTTACTTGGGATGAACTAAAATCAAGTGAAATAAATTAAACTTATTTGAATGAATTAACAATAATAAAAGTAAACTAAAGCAATTTAATTTTGAACATGACAATAACGTTGGTATAAGAGGGTCAGAATTGTGCTGATGGGCTTTATTGTGCAGGATCTCTTCATTTCTGTTTTATCATGTTATTCTGTGTTATTTTAATTGCGTTCTTTTAGTTATTGAAACAAAATTCTTCCCCAAAGGAAGAGAGGAAGAGATTTCATTTGGATAAACGAAAATGTGATGTTTGTATGCAAGCACCATTGTTAATGCTCCTAATGAATGTTATTTTCATTGTTCTATTAATGCCTTTTCCCAATTTTTGTCGGGCGGGGTAAGGTGCAGAGCTAAAGATGAGGGTGTTATTTCCCACCAGACACCACTGTAGAAGAATAGTTTCCTCGTTAGAAGGCAGATTTAGTATTATCATGCATGAGGCAATATGATGTTATACATGTATAATGATGGACATCCCTTCCCCCCCCACTAACAATATTGCCAGTTGGAAGTTGCATTGATTGTGGTAAGGTATAGTATATTTTTATGGCACAGAAATTAAGGATGGTTGTATTTTGCCAAGACAATTAGAGTAATCTAGTGTCTGGCCCTGAAACACACCAAGGTAGCCAGCCTGGGCTGAACTGATAATAAGATTTGAACTCATATACTTCAGGTTAGAGTCCAGCATGCTAATCACTGATTCAATACAGCTTTTTAATCAAGTGGAACTGTACCCTGCCATAAAAAATTAATCTCAATAGTTAGCCATCAGAACGAATCATGTAATGTACTGTTTTTAGAGAATTTTTGACTGAGTCTCTCAGTTTGGCTTGATGTTTTAAGTTCATGGAAGAAAAAAAAACACGTGTTGATCCTATTTTTTTCTTCTTCTTTAATCTTTTCCCCAGCTGTTTGGTTTTGCAGCTTTAGACTGGGAATTTGGGAATTTGACTTGTCTGCCATTAATCACATTTAATTTCACATGGGTTCTGACTTTGGGGGATTCCATTATCACCACCATCAGTATTAAGGTTCTCAGATTAATAATTTGAATAGTGGTGTCATAGTTGCTCTCCAGCACAAAATAAATGGAAGGAATTTCCAACAGAAAATAATCTTCAAATTTATGATGGGTTTTCTCCATTTTATTTCAATCCAAGATGGCAGTGACCTTGCACTTAAGTTTGGAAGTGGACTGAATTTCCAAATGGTGGTCAAGACAGTATCTTTTTTTTGAACGATGTAAGGCTGATATATATTACATTAAAAAAGTCAGAGAGCTTTTTCTGACTTTTTGGTGTTTAAAATCTCTGCATCAGATTGTAACATGAAACTGTATCATCTCACTATAGGGTACATATGGAAAATGCATCTGAAAAAAGAGATTTTCATTTTCACAGTAGATGCCTCAGAATGATGTAAAGTGCAATGTCATCACAGTGTGCACAGCCAAAGTTTGGTTGAGATGCATAAATGTTGTAGTACTTTGTAAACACTTGAATCAGTGTCCACAAATTGATTTAAAAAAAGGTTAAAATGTCAGCTGAAATAGAAGCCTTTATATATATATCTTAATTTAATTTTGATCTGAAACCGTAAATTTAAAATTTAGCATTTCAGACCTTTGTCTTGTAAGGCTCTAGAGCTGAGAGCCAACATGGCAACCACAAATAAAAATTCTCAGGAAAGTTTTCTTAAGGTATCTCTTTGTCTTGTAGGTACATTTGGCATTGCCTTGAAGACAAAATATACTTTTAAGTAGCATGGGATCATGGGTGTCCAGCAGTTTTTTGTTGTGTGTCCCCCAAAGCTGGCCCCTGTCCAGCAACTTGGTTGCTCTTTTTTGTCAGGAAAATATAGTAAAAAAAATACATCTTCAACCTTTTGTAAGTAGATGTCCATCTACATCAATGCTGGTACTGATAATGACCAGTTTTGCTATAAGTGATAAAAACTGTAAGATGGCAATGGATATCTGGTTCAGATTGGTAGACAATGAAAAAAATTAACGTTTGTGATAGTAGGACTGGTTGCAATGTAATGTTCTTTACAGCTGCATAAGTACCATATTTTCAAGGTTAAAGTTGCACCTTGGGCAAGGAAGATTTAGTTTACTGTGAGGTTGAATTAAGGACAAATGAGACTAAATTTATGCAGATGGGCAATTTGTCAACTAATGAATGATCACTTTATTTCATATCATCAACTTAAGCTCTTACAATGTGTTACTAAATTATTTTCGAACTCATCTAACCCCACATATGATGTAGTGTTCAGGTCCAAATACCAAATCTTTCATGTACAGAAACGAAACTTTATTTAAACCTTTTGGCCTAACATTTCATCTTAACTTTGAAGCAGCAAAAACTTGTGCTGGAAATATTGCAAAAGGCTGTATTACCAACTCCACCATGATTATCAAAACCTTCTAAAATAATATTTGGCCTTCGCAAATTGAAAAGGTCTTCAGTGAATCCATTCCTTTCTGAAAGTAAATTCAATGAAATTAGAGCCATACATCCCTGTAGATAGACAGTTCAATAGATGAAGAAACCATACTCTAGACTTTGAAATACAATAAAAACCCCAAAAAGCCACAAATTATGTCATCTTTTTGGATTCCGTTTCCAGAATCTTTGATCTCACATCCTGTTCCTATTCCAGATAATACAAAATCATGATCTTTTTATACAGTACAGGGAAAAGTGTTATGTACTATTGGCTGCAGTTAACTCTCTGAGATAGAAGTATTTTAATGTGAACTGCATAAAGAAACTATGAGGATGTACCATCCAAGAAATGTGTGAGCTGATTAAGGGAATGCAACTTATAAAACATGTCTTAAGGATTTTACAGTTGTTACTTTTATCTATTTTTTTAAAATATATTGTACAGAATTGTAAGTTCTTTACATCTTTATATTTTATGTTGTTGTACTGAAGTTTACACTTTTCGGGAAGGGTTTAACTTCCTAAATATTTGTGCATTTTATTTTTACATTTATTGAACTTGACCTGTTGTTGGCCACACAGCTATTTTTGTGCTGAGGTGCTATAAAACACTACACACACACACACACACACATGCACACACACTTTTTAGTGCCAAGCTATGGATGGGAGTGTACAGTACACCCTCACTAGTATGCCATTCAGGGAATCATACTGTCATATAGGTGTCAGGTCACCTTATATTAAGGTATTTTATACATGATATTACTTTTAAATAATGAAGTGGGATGCATGACCATATAGGTCTTATAAAGGGACAACCTTATGCTTATGTGTCTAATAATGAAGGTGTTTTCTACTGAATATCTGGATAATAAGCATGTATTCTTAAAAATACACCATATTACCCTTGTTGACCTTATGTATTACATTTGATGTACTCCATCACTAAAATGCTGTGCATGGGAGCCGTTGCACTAGACTGGTTAGGCTATGTTATTTTGAGGTATATGCATAATGTTCATATTAACTCATTAACCCCTGGAGGTTTTTGTCATTTTCGCCTGAAATGTGAGTAGGAAACACATTTTGGGGGTATTTCTGAATACATCCTAATACATCGACCTCCAGGAGATTTCCGGTTGACCTGATGCCTATTTGTGTTAGAAGCATTGTTTTTCATTGGCTATTTGGCTCACGCATGAGCAGAAGGGTAAAAGTTAACAAACCCATCATTTTCGTATCGAGACCACTCTTTATTCCAAATGCCCATCTTATCCTACTTCTTGCAGAGGTTTGCCTGTCTGTATGCAGTTCAGACCGGTCTGCTTTAGATCTGAGGCCAAAAAGTCTAAAATCCGGGCACAAAATCGGATTCCGACCATGGATGAATTTTGGGTGGAAAAAAATTAGATCCAAAAAATTATGTTTTTCCCTCTGTATTTTGTAGTGCAACTAGAACGTCCAGATTATTTGGTATCATTGCAGAGCTACGTCTGTCTACCTTTCTACAATACCACCCACTTTAGCGTATCATACATGACCTTGATGCTACAGAGCTCGGAAGTAGGCTACTATCCCCTGCCGCGTAAAATGTGGCACCAGGGGTTAATGAGTTAAATAATGAAAAAGAATTGATGACTGTACACGCATCATAAGAAAATACCAACATGTACTGCTACCAACTAGATCTGGATTGTGCAGGATTGGAACAAGTAGCTCAGTGATTGTGATTTCAGAACACTAACCACTGGACCACTGCAGCTCTTCAATTTAATTTAGCTGAAATGTACAATATATACTCGCTTATTAGAATTGTTGTTGTTGTTGTAGGGTTTGATGCCATTTTTCAGCACAAGATAGGCTATACATGGGGGCCAGTATAACTGGTGGAGGAAGAACCTGGGAAAACCCCGGGAAGAACCACCGACCCATGAGAAGCTACTGGCAAGCTTTCTCACATACCCACGTTAGCTGAGCCTGAGACTCGAACCCACGCAGACAGAGGTGAGATGGCAGTGATCCGGAATGGTGAGTGCTTTAGACCACTCAGCCACTCGGGGCCCCTATAAGAATTGTCAAACTGCAGACTGCAAACTGCACAGATCCATATCTCCATCGCATAATGCAAAGGTCGGCAACCTGTTTTACATAGCATGCCACTTTTTTCCGGATCAATTACAAAATGAACGAGTGCGTGCCACCAGTAAGAGAGTAACACTGTTAAGATCAAGATTTTTGGCTGCCCTTCACATGCCACACAAAACTTGATGTGCCAGCTTGTGGCACGCGTGCCATAGGTTGCTGACCTGTGGCATAATGCACTGGCAGATCTGGGTCAGTGCAGCTTGTTAGGGGTAATCAGCAGAACAAACAGCATAGGCCCAGATCTGCATGCGCATTATGCTACAGCAGATCAGGATCTTAGTTCTTTGCGGTTTGACTTATAAGTGGGTATAGATGGTACACTTCAGTCAGAATACAGGTACACCATATTAAAGAAGATCTACTGTATATGTTCATTTATAAGTCGAGTCCAGTTGCCAACTGCACAGATCCAGATCTGCCAGCACACAGATCCAGAACTGCTATTGTATGTTGTGCTGGCAGATCTGGGTCTATCCTATTTGCAAGGAATTAGCAATAGAACAAACATGGAATCTAATCTGCTGGCACATTATCTGATGGCAGATCAGGGTCTGCGTTGTTTGCAAATGGACTCGACTTGTACAAAGGCTGAAATACTATAGCCATTTCGACAGATGTTATAACTATAAAATATATTTAATTTCTTCAGTGCTAGGGCTTAAAATTCAATAATTGCCAATGCGTGGGTTTTCAAGAAATTCACGATTTTTTCAGTTCTATAAATTCAGATTATTTGATTGATTTAATGAGGTTCATAGAATGCATTGTCGGCCATGTTTTATTCACTTCAGCAGTGCTGGATTGAATTAAAGAATATAAAAAAATGTGACTGCATTACCAATTCAGAATTTCTCAAACAATTTAGTCTTGGATATAGTGAATCTGTGTGTGAATTAGAATATTTCTGACCAGTTTAAACTAATTTGGGCTTTAGTATCCCTTGAATGAAACAGAAGCGAATTAGTAGTAAAGGAATGGTAACATGTTACAATCTAGTACCCCATGAATTAAATTAAGGAATGGTAACATGCTACAGGTCTAGTACCACATGAATTAAATTAAGGAATGGTAACATGTTACAATCTAGTACCCCATGAATTAAATTAAGGAATGGTAACATGCTACAGGTCTAGTACAACATGAATTAAATTAAGGAATGGTAACATGTTACAATCTAGTACCCCATGAATTAAATTAAGGAATGGTAACATGCTACAGGTCTAGTACAACATGAATTAAATTAAGGAATGGTAACATGTTACAATCTAGTACCCCATGAATTAAATTAAGGAATGGTAACATGCTACAGGTCTAGTACCACATGAATTAAATTAAGGAATGGTAACATGCTACAGGTCTAGTACCACATGAATTAAATTAAGGAATGGTAACATGCCACAGGTCTAGTACAACATGAATTAAATTAAGGAATGGTAACATGCTACAGGTCTAGTACCACATGAATGAACATTGGGCAGTTTGCATCCTCCATTGTCTTAAAACTCACAGTCCAGTTAAACTCACACAATTTGGGAAATGGCCTTCAACACTTCGCCTCTGCAAAGGTGCATCCTAATCTGCGAAAAATATTGCTCACGAATGGCAAAAGAATGATAACTGCAACACATTTGTGTAGAAAATCATAAATTATGCTGTATATTTGGTGTTATCTTCTTTACAGTTTTGCGCCCAAACTGATCACATCAGTGTAACCATGGTTCTGATCAGTCAACTGACCAATGTCATTTTATGGGATCGCAAGGCACTTATGGTGGAAGTGAAATTAAGGAATGGTACTGTGATACAGGTCTAGTACCACATGAATGAAATTAAGGAATGGTAGCATGCTACAGATCTAGTACCCCATTAATGTGTGTGTGAATGTGTATGTGTGTGTGATTTTGATTTTTTAATGTAGCTTTAAAATTTTTTCAATGATATCACTTCATTTGTCTTCAGTGTTACAGTTTATAGTGTTGTCTAACAGTTGGGATGTCTAGCATTGGGGCATCATGCCACAGGCATGTAGCATCAAGTCCCATCCAGTCACATTATTCTGGCACCAGGCAGACCAGTCCTAACACTAACCTCTTAAGACTGAGCGCCTAGCAAGGCTGCTGTTAGTGCCATATTTATAAGTCTTTGGTATGACTTGGCCAGGGTTCAAACCCGCGACCTCCTGCATCTGATATGGATGCTTTAACCACTAGGCCACCAGAGCGGTCCCTACAAACGAAATTAAGGAATTTAACAAACAGGTATGTTACCATTCCTTAATTTCATTCAGTTTCATCCCATGAATGAAATTAAGGAATGGTAACATGCTACATTTCTAGTACTCTGTAGTAACACCTATTTGATGTAGCTGCGCTATGGGGAATTAGTCACAAGCAAGAGGGTTTTTCTTTTCTACATTTAATGGAACTCTGATACCTCTAGTTCTTCATGCTGACTCCCTGCACTGAACTGTTGTTGTTGTTGTTGTTGTAGGTTTAATGCCATTTTTCAGCACAAGATAGGCTATACATGGCAGCCAGTATTAATGGTGGAGAAGAACCTGCAAAAATCTCGGAAAGAACCACTGACCCACGAGAAGCTACTGGCAAGCTTTCTCACATACCCACATCGGCTGAGCCCAAGACTCGAACCCACACAGACAGAGGTGAGATGGCAGTGATCCGTAATGGTGAGCGCTTTAGACCACTAGGCCACTCAGGGCTCCTGCACTGCACTGAACTGAACTGAAAGAATTTAAGTCGCTTACGTCCTTAGGACTTTTGCGACCTGTTTAGTCATGAATATCATGATTTTTAATTGGTCGATGCTGCAGGAATGGTGCCACTACAGCCTCGCTTTTATGTGTGCCATGTCACACTTGTTAGTTGTATTGTCCGGACAAGGCAAAGGAGGCAGGTAGCGGTGGGAACGGAGGTGCCAACCCCCCATGTAGGCTCCTCACCATGCAGGTTATCCAAGTCTCACATCGTCATCTTGTAATGTTGAAATAACACTGTGCCCTTTCTTATTAATTGAAGCAATTGGTCATAGAGATCATAATTGTTTTTAATTATTTACTACTGGGTTCTTATTTGTGGTGTGTATATTTGGATTCTATTTAGTTCAGTCTTGTGCAGGGGACCTGATGACTGGGCTTTGGTCACATTATTGTTCTGTTCTTATGAGGGAATATAAGATAAGTATGGTTTGAGTTTTGTTCTTCTAGTCATTGTTGCCTTGTGTGACCAGGCCTGATGGCTGGGGGATTGGCCACCTTATAAGTTCTAATTTTAATGGTCAGCTGCACTAATATTTTTGTGATGTTCTGATGCTCTGTTCAGACCAATGCTTCTGGTAGAAGGATGTGTTAGTTTTGGTGAGTTTGATGTAGTTGGTTAGATTTTGTAGCTGGTGCAAAGGTGTCTCTTTTTTTTTTAAAATGGTGTTACTTTGGGTTGCATTTTGGTATTTAGTGGTTTTTATTGGATATATTATTTGAGTTTGTGAGTTAGTATTGCTGTTTAACATCGTTATCCTTGATAATCTTGATGCTAGTTTTGGTTGTTTGTATTTTCTTTGCTGTTTTAATATTACTATATCTAATCTTTAAGTTGAGGTTATTTATCCTTGATTGACATTGGGGGGCAGTTGTCCATATCATGAGGGAGATAGAGTCTGCCATATGACAGGCATTACTGTCTTAGTGCAGATGACATCCCCCAAATATGAAACACACAACACATAAGACACCCTGCACTATGTTTGACCTGGCTTATAAACAGTCCTAGGGGACTTCAAAGAAAGCATTCCCTGAAGACCTTTTCTAGAATCAAACTTCTGGTCTGATTGTGTTAGGTGCATACCATTTATCTAACTCTAATCTGCATATCAAAATGGGGGCCCCGAGTGGCCGAGTGGTCTAAAGCGCTGATCTTTACGGATCACTGCCATCTCACCTCTGTCTGCGTGAGTTCGAGTCCAGGTTCGGCTAACTTGGGTACATGAGAAAGTCTGCCAGTAGCTTCTCGTGGGTCGGTGGTTCTTCCCGGGGTTTTCCAGGGTTCTTCCTCCACCATTAATACTGGCCGCCATGTATAGCCTATCTTGTGCTGAAAAAATGGTGTTAAACCCTATAACAACAATAACAACAACAACATATCAAAATGCACAAAATCTAAATTATGCAATCCAAAATAAAGTCATATATCTACTCTCCATACACACTCTTTTCCCACTGATACTATAAGTTAGAACGTCCAAAAATATTCTATTAAGTAGGAAATTACTTGTAAACTTTATCCTTATGAGCAAATTAATTCAAAACCAAACTATAACTACCCAGCTCTATTTTAAGCACTTTATACCTACTAAAAGAGATTCAAATTTCCCTTCAACTGGTCACAGATTTTAATATTTAAGTATTAAGGCAAACTTGCTATAATTGATTTTAATTAGCTTTACAAACACATAATCCAACTGTCATACTGACTTCTTTGTTTCAACTTCTCAGCTAGCACTGTAACTTGACACCATTGCATTTGAGTAGC
>JAECUM010025528.1:0-29301 GCA_016617855.1 Megalonaias nervosa
GATAGATACAGAGAGACAGAGACAGAGACAGACAGACAGACTATGATGCTGATAATGTTCATCATCATCATCATCATCATCATCATGCTTTGTACATAATTTTATGATTTTTTAACATGATGAAGAGATACGCGACTGTGAAAACTATCAAGCAAGATATGTTTATTTCACAGGATAACTCTTACCCCCCACTAGTTCCGGCGGAGTTATTTCAGCTTCTAGAGATGTTGAGTGCATTTTTCGATCTTCCTGGATAGTTTCGTATTTTGACCCAAACACCTCCTCCACCCCTTCCGTGCTTATTGTTTAATGTAGATGGCTTGATCTTAAAAAGAATGAGCACTGTGTTTATAAATTAACACAGGTACAAAATTTGGTTAACATTTCTTTAAATTAGTCTTGAAAATTAATTAGTTTTACTGTCTTACAGTTAGACTAACGCAGATCAAATAAATAATTTAGGATATGTCAGTAACTCAAAATAGATATGATTGAGTGGTATTGAGACCGATACCAGTTTCTTCAACCTTAATCATTGATTAGGCGCATATTATTTTTTTGAGCAGCCATGCTAGAATAAAATATTCAAATTAACCATTGACTGTAGGCAAGGAACACTAAATGAGGGGTTTGGGGAGTGTCGATTCTGTATAAAAGCTATCAGTTGTCTCGAGTATGAATCTGAAGACCTTAAGCAACTTAGTACAAGCATGCTTTCCGTACAAATAGACATTGATTAGTTTCTTGTTGTGTATTTCATGATGAACTATTCTCATTTTTCTGCAATATGATATCGCCCGATGACATTTCGCCGAAAGATCTGTCTAGTGAGACCCTAACTGTTCATGGGAGATAACTCTTACAGCCTTGTGCATCTTTTTTAAGACTTCTTGTAGATATGGCAGATGCGTGCAATAGAGAAAACAGAGTCAAATTGCACTTGGCTGGCAGTACTGATATATAACTGTACAAGTAAGTCCCGTGCTTGCTGTACACTAAAATTTCCATTCGTATGCGAAAAGAACACAACTTATACACAGTCGCGATATATGGACACACCTCACACTATAAAACTGATTTCTTAGCTTACAGGGGTATCCTCTGCGGAACAGGCTATGTTCATCGTCTTGAATCAGCTGGGTACTAGCTAGGTGTCCTTATTTCAGCTTGGAGTAATTTACCTGGTTACCGAAAAGCTGCCAAAATTCAAGGAAATTAAATCGCGAGATTAATTTACCACATACGGTATTACTTACAAATGAACCAGGTAGTAAATTAGAAACGCAAGTTACAGGTGAAGGACGTCTTGAGAATCAAAGTTGGACCTGAAAAGAAACGGCTTTTACAAGGTATCTGTCTCAGTCAGATTGTACTTGTATGTTCTACAAATCCGTTCCTAGTTGGAGATCTCAGGAAGTGTAGAGTGCATTCTGAAAGGCAAGACCTAACCTATGTTTGTAAAACAGTTATGAATTACGAATAATCACCAATACCCTTACTGGTCCACCCACCCACCTCTCTCTCTCTCTCTCTCTCTCTCTCTCTCTCTGATTATTTGACTAAAGGGGCGTACTGAAAGTCATTATTGCATTCAATAGTAACACAGGGAATCGAACACATACAGCATATGAATTAGTCCATTGTTGCTATAAATTAGACAACTGTACCCGATATCTTAAGAACAGAAGTGAAAGTGAAACTGTGTGTGTGTGTGTGTGTGTGTGTGTGTGTGTGTGTGTGTGTGTGTGTGTGTGACTCACTTAAGCAAGTCAATTAAACAACTGGCAAGATTGTTGCTAATTTAAGCTCCATACGACTTCATTGTTATTTCATGTTTCGTTTTTACCTTAATCGACAGAGCGGTGAATTGGAAAAAGGACGAGGAAAAATGCGGAGGGAGGGGCATGCTACATTATCAATATTTCTAACATCATTAAACATTTGTTTAAGATGTACATTAGTCCACCCGCCTATGTATACAACTGTTACAGTAAATGTGCAATCTGAAACGTCATCGAATGATATGCGACTTTGACATGTAATTTGGTTCGTGACAAGTACCTGTATTTATCAATAACTTGACCCGAATGTCCTTTCGTACATGTATCTGTGATATTCTCCCCTCCAATGTGCTAAACAGTTCATCAAGCAATCGATTATTTGATATCTATAATAACTCAATTCATTCTACATGATTTGGAATTAACATTCACTCCCATCCCTCTGGAAATGAGGTAAAAGTAATGTTACAATAAGAACAATAGTATTTCATCTCATCAAGTCATTTAAACTAGTTGAATAGGACAATGGTAAATGAAATACTTCGGTAGATTATAGTTTCGCAAAAATGTTCAACACGTTGTCTCTTCATTTGAACTAAGATCTTGATATCCGATCCTTCTCAATATAAGAAAGAATAGAAAATTCAAGAAAAGTCTAGACTGATATGTATCCACCAGCACCAGTGTTTTGTCCCATCTACTTTTAAGAGATGATGAAGAAACAAGGGAATAAAAAGCTATAAGACTGTTTTTTTTGTGATAATATTATGTTTTGATGTCATTATCTGGCAAACCTTATTGTTCTGTTAAATGCCATTCATTAAAAATTTGAATAAACACACAGCTTAGGTATTTACACAGACTATCTCCTCTAACGTATATTATCAAGTCTTCCAATGGTCTTATTTCTCTTCCCTGCACGTCTCTCGAAGAATCTTTTCGTAGCCATTTCCACTAAATTTAAAACTAGCAGTCTCTCAGCAGTATGGTTAAGCATCGTATACCTATTTGTCACTCCTATTTATAGCATTTTAAAGTGGGGCTTATAAATTTAGGGGCTAATCCTCCTTGTGATTTTGTTTAGTTTGCAATCTCTCGTTCTGTATTTAACTTTGACTGCATTCATGTTAACTTCCATGCTTTTATTTTTATTGCTTTCCAAGATTAGTGCTGTGACTCAGTAGTGTGCTTGTATCTACATTTGAAACGTGTGTGTTAGATAATGTTTATTCCTGTTCACGTGAATATGGCGTTATAAACATTGGTCGACAGTTGCTTTGTGGAATATGTGTTTTTTAACGTTTCTACGCACATACTAACTGTGCACTGTGTGATCTGTGCTTCATGCTGCACTCTTTAGTTAGTCTTTCGTATCAATTGTTCAATCAACTTGATTACATTGTTATCTTAATCGAGTACGTGGTTTTAGGTTATTAGTCCTATCTATTACTTTTGTTGTATTGACTACATATGATACATTGCTGGAACTGATAATTTTCACACACTTGGATGCAAGCGTCTGTATACCAGCATTTTCCGATTCCAAATCACCACAGCCAAAACTACAAGTCTGCCTCGTGAGGTCACCTGAATGCCGCCCCACTACCACCACCACCACCACCACCAAACTCCCTCCCCGAGCCACTTTAGTTTTATATGATTGAAACATATATTTGGGTAATAATTATAAATAGTTTCAAACTTCGTACAGCCATGGAAGCCCCTCAGTCTTTCTGACAACGTTACAAAGCATACTTAGCTGAATACTACACGTGGTAATTGCATATCGTCTTTAAATCTGGCTATTTAACACACCAAAACGTTCGTGAAATGATTCAACTTTTCACAAAACTGATGAATCGCAACATCAATTTCAACCATATTTGGTAAGCGAAGTTCAAAATATTTTAACATTTATTACTCTCAGATAAAAATTGTTTACCTGAC
Source organism: Megalonaias nervosa (assembly GCA_016617855.1). Lineage (NCBI taxonomy): Eukaryota > Metazoa > Mollusca > Bivalvia > Unionida > Unionidae > Megalonaias > Megalonaias nervosa. Next base: position 3,729 of record JAECUM010025528.1, read on the forward strand.
AGGTATCCCTACCTTACTTTACCTGACAGGTATCCCTTTCTTACCTTACCTGAGAGGGATCCCTACCTTATGTTACCTGACAAGTATCACTTTCTTACCTTACTTGGCAGGTATCCATACCTTACCTTACCTTAACTGACAGGTATCCCTTCCTTACTTTACTTGACAGGTATCCCTACCTTACCTAATCTACAGGGATCCCTACCTTATGTTAACTGACAGATATCCCTATTTTACCTTACCTGACAGGTATCCCTACCTTACCTGGGCCTCATTGGCATTATTTGGCATCAACATCCTAGTGTCAAGAACAGGGAGAGTTGTTGTTGTTGTTGTTGTTGTAGGGTTTAACGCCATTTTTCAGCACAAGATATGCTATACATGGCGGTCAGTATAAATGGTGGAGGAAAAACTCTGGCAAACCCTGGAAAGAACCAGCGACCCACGAGAAGATACTGGCAAGCTTTCTCACATACCCACATTGGCCGAACCCGAGACTCGAACCCACACAGACAGAGGTGAGATGGCAATGATAAAACGTTCAGCGCTTTAGACCACTCGGCCACTTGGGGCCCCTACAGGGAGATGGCATTAATACTCCTAGCCTGTCGTCCAATCCAGACGTAGGTTAAAATAAATAAATTAATTAAGTAATACTGAATCTAATTAGCATTATCTCAGACTAATTGTATAATGCCTGAGTTATTTATTTTTTGAAATATAAAGTTTGAGAAAGATATTTATGAATTGCCTTATATAATTTAGGATCTAGTGTAGGTAATGATAATTCAAACGCAAGTAAACAAAATTAGGGCTTCTATATATTTTCAAGGCCATGTTAGACAAGCATCATGAGAACTGGTCTTTAAATTAGAATGCATGTTAAGTCTGGAAAATGTAAGATGTAGAAGTAATGGACTAAATCATGTATATGCATTTTTCGCAAAGTGTTTTAATGAAAGAAAGATCAACATCGACTTTCATTTTCTTGAGTTCTTGGATTTCGTTCTGTACTCTGATATTGAGCTACGTTAGAAGCAAAATATATATTCATACCGAACATACGTTTTATTCTTTTCACAGAGTTGTTGCAAAGTGTATAAATGAGTATAAATGACAAAATTAAAATACCACATGAAAATATTTTTTCCCTTTAACAGCAATGGCCACGATAAAGGCTACGATGATTTCAGTATGGGACTGGATACGTACTCTAATATCGCCTTTGACCTGGCTTCTAGATCACTTTCGAAGTCGAAACAAACAGAACGTATGGATTGTGTTCATTTAATTCTTATAAATCTCACTGTCAAATCTTTATAATAATTTTCTGGGTTCATTGTTCTACACAATTTTTTTTATATTATTTAATCACTTAATCATCATGGTTTACCGTTTAAACGCAGAGCTATCCTTGAATAATACGATGTACAAAATGCATGCTCTGTGTAAGTATGTAATGTGCACCTTCAAGAAAAGTGTTCTTAAAGCAAACATGCACCGAAAAACACATTGAAAGATCATTATCATTCATGTACATTTTATATGCAGTTTAGTTTGTGATTGAAAATAGGGATGCTGCCATATAATAATAAATATCACGGTAATTTAAATTGTGTGTAGGTTAGGTGCCCTTTCTATAGTAGAAAGTATGCAAAGAAGTCTCCTTTCTTGTTTTTCATAATATACGTGTGACAGAACTGTATTTTTAATAAACAGTGATAAATGAGCTTTACCACTTCAAGCTGTGAACATCCTATACTAACAACCATTTCATATTTTCTTATAAATTATTAAAAAACTTGTTTGACATCTACGTGACTTTTTTATTTTATTTTTTTTTTTATTTCTTTTATATGGAATTGTAATAAACATAGTTTGGTAGCTGCAAATCCTGTTATCATTAATTTCTATATTGCTGTTCCTCTTTAGTACCAAAGCTTCTGCAAAATATATGTGTCTCAGTTGCGGATGATGATAAAGAAATGTAATGGATGTGAAATCTTTAACAGTAGTGTGAAGAGCGAAGACAGTATAGACGGTTTACGTCAGGTCGTAAATTTATAATCATTTCATAAGATTATGTGTGCATAACTTTTCTTAATATTTTCACTCATAACAGTATTAATTACGTCGCATATCGATGCTTAGATTTTTTTTCTCATTCATTGCTAGGCAGTATACTGATATTGTTATTAAATCATATGACGTCAGGTATATCCCATAGTTCATCTCATACGCCACATAACCTAACAATGAATGAATTACATGTTTATTTAGTAAAACGCACTTTTTTCTTCCAAAACGGACATAATTTACCAGTTAAATGTTGTCACTTGACTTATAGCCGTAACAGGCTTCTGGGTTTGCCATCCTCTTTTCCTCGTCTTGCTCATGATCACTCTCATTATCATCGTTATCGTATTATTAGCAGTAGTAGTAGTAAACGTAGTATTTCATTATTATTTCAGAGCCAAGCGGAAGTATGGGCTAGAAATGAACCTAATCGGTATGTATTAATGCTTGAATTCGATACATATTACATATTCGAATGCACATGCCTCAAATAATACAAAGTGACCAGACAAAATGTAATATCGTTCCGTAATGACTATGTCAGCGGCTTCAAAATAAAGTTAGCAGTGTGTTACGTATGTGTAATTAAATTGCTTGTATGTAAGTTATAAATTTCTTTTTATTCTATTTTTGTTTCATTACATTTTGTTGTAATGATTATTTTCACTGGATTTGAATCTTATTTTTCGAAAAATTCACTTCCGATTAGAATGTAAAAGGTATTACATTATCAGTATTTTTAGCTCATCTTGGTTGAGACGTTTTGTAAACACTAAGCGAAAATGATTGGCTATTACCAAGGTCATGTTCGGCCCACGTGTTAGCTAAATTGTAAACAGCCTTTGATTTATATATATATATATATATATATATATATATATATATATATATATATATATATATATATATATATATATATATATATATATATATATATATATATCCAGTGTGAGAATCTGATTTTTAGATAGGGCTATTCTTGCCTACGTGATAAATGGCATTTTTTTATTGCGCTGTTCAAATTAGTGAATCACGTAGCCTGTCACGTGAGCCATCATGTGATCTAAAATCGTGTGTCAAAACAGACGATTTTTAGTAGACCCAGTCAGTCGTATTTTAAACACTGAGGGCTCAAGAGGTTTTTATTGTTGTTGCCATTTGAGTTGATTTTCGCATTTAAAATAGTTTATTCACCCTGGGAAATATTCTACTTCAACGAAATACTTGGACAAAGACATTCAGTCGAAATTTATTCTGGAATTCTAAACAAAACATTATAAATTGTGATTCAACGAGGAACTGTTGCCATCAGTACAACGACTTCATCTGACGTCATCGCTTTCCATATTGGAACTTCATTGAGATTCGAACCCGGATTCAATTAGAACTGTTTAGTGATATTACTTGTATTTTTCAATTCTAGGATTAATTTTTGGTGATGTGATGTGATGTGATTATGATTTTTAACGTAGCTTTCAAATTGTTTCAGTCATGGATTAATTTTTGGATTATATTCACAAACCGTAAGTCCTATTTCATATTTTCATCTTGTTTTCTAGGGAAATAAATTATTTTGTTAAAATTTACAGAGCTTGTTGACTTCACTCTTTTGTTTTGTTACATTTGTACGAGCCTACACGTAACAGTTGTTTCCCGCGGCATAGAGATATTTGCACGAAGCACGTTATCATCGAGTGTAGTTTGAAGCTTGTTGAAACAGGATAGCACGAATACTATCCACCCACACTACATAGGTAATAATATAGATCATATCGAAGAAGCAATCGTTGTTAATACATGTGTGTATAAGTTTCATGTCACATAGCAAGAGTTATCCATCAAGTTTTCGTACCCAGTTTTGTTTATGTTGAAGCGAATGAAGAAAACGTTACTTTTGTTATCATGGTAGTCTTTCCAAAAAGATGCCTTTTACCATTAAAATGAAACAAGACAATTTACCTATGCACCGCATGAAAAAATGTGTTTTATAAGATACACATCTGTTGGGTACAATTGCGCGTGTTTGGGCACTGACTGTCTTGTTGCGTAACATGCTGGTTAGTGACAAGGGTTTGCCTCACTGCTCACTCGGAACTCTGGCGTATTTCCGCTGGAAGATAAACAAAAGGCACTTAAAAAAGAACAAACAAAGTAGCGGTTATTACCTTCCATTGCAAACTCATCGGTGTCAGTGCCTCTTTTTAATATTGTTATACCTGGTATCTAGAAACTTGGTGAGAGGGATTCGTCTTAACAAGTAGTACGCTCTACATCTATAACGCAAAAGTATTTTCCAGAGAAGTCTGTTAATTCTTTCATGAAACTTGGAAAGAACGTGTCTCTTGAGGCGCACTACAACTTCATCAAAAAACGTGTTTCCTGCTAGCCATATTTCACGCTTCTGTGACTTGATCAGTACCACATCCTTAAAACGAAATAAGGTGTCTTTCTTACCTCCACTTTATATTTTATTGGCTTAGATTAAGTTTTTACGTTTAGCTCAACACAATACTTTTTTACGTTCTATATAGACATATTCATATATTGAACCGTAAGAGCTGGTGAGTTGAAGCATTGCAATGAGCTTCGCACGCTTACCACAAGATGTCACTGTAACCAACGGTTCACATATATGACTTTGTGCTTTAACTGTTTATGCTAGAATCATTTAACAATTTGACTACATATAACAGTACCATACCTGTACAAACTTGTTCACAGTGATCTAAATTTCATATCTTACTGACCTAAGTATTGGAACTTAGATCATGAGCATATATATGTTTGTATGCAATATACAAACCATCTAATCTAGATTAATTAACCTTAATGAGGTATGCCCTTGATCAGCACATCTCACTAATAGTGGACGTAGATCATTATGTGCCATATTTTACGCTTTACTGACGTGTTGTTTGTTTTGTTTCCTTAATTTAACGTTTATTTCTCGAGCATCATTCCCGCTAGACTTATGAAATTCATAGCGATATAAATATGTATTATTCTTACACCCTTTTATATTTTATTAGCTTTTATTCAATATTTGGTTTTATCTAATGCCCACACGAAACTTTGCATCATATTTGCTTACTATCCAGCTAGAATAATGAAAATTATTTATGGAATCATTTTGCTACAGTCGCATACTTTTATTAAAAGGCCAATGTAACCTGTTTCATTGACATTCTTCAAATGTTGTCTTTACAAGTTAATTTATCGGGCACTGCATCCTTAAAATCAAAGAAGATCAACGTGACCTATATTTTGTTTTATTTAATAATGTATCCAAGCCGAGATTCAAAGTAGGAAGAATTATGTTTCGTCTATAGGAAATGCTCCTTGATACTGATGATACAATGCATTGTGTAATACGTGAACAAATGTTGGAATTAGATAAGTCGAATGTATGCATTTCACGTGAGGCCTCAGCCGCAGTCGCTAATTCCGGTAATTATTTATGCATGAACGATGCTTGTAAAACTCATTGTCTCTTCAAGATTACTCGAAGCCTTAGACTCTCACTTAGTGAATATGGTTTCTAGTCGTGAACGATTACAATAACACTCCAACACCAAACACGGGTGGTAGATTTGGGTGCCAGGAGATCTGCTATCAGGGTAGATTGTTTCTTGAGAGATTGATCTCGATTCATTATATCACTAGTTTCATAGTCTGATTTTATTTAATTTTTTTTTTTTTATTTTTAAATTTTTTTAAATTTTTTTTTGTCCTTCCTTCGCTGTATTTTCTCTCGCTTCCATTCGTATATCTAGAGCCTTCTTAGTGGTTTAACACTAGCCTAAGGCCAAACGTTCCTTCACTATTCGGGCTTGGGACAGACATGTGAAGCTCACTGAGTGCTCCCAGATGGGGTTTAAAAGAGATACTGGCTTACAGTTTAATTATAAATGTTCAAATGTAAAACACTGCAAAGCAGTCTGATTAGAATTCGGACGAGGATTCTTTTCCAAGATCACATTGGACATAGTTGATTTTCTGCAGGAAAATCGTTACAATCGTAGCTGGACGGGGAGAGCACAAAACGCTTTGTAGAGACGAGCTATGTAATCATTGATTCTGGCGCAATTATTCAATCATACTCTTTTCATGTAAATTCATCTGGATAATTGTGTCTAAATGAAAGAAAGTCCCTAATGACCCTGAGCATACTGCAACACTCATTTAACTTTCATTGATTGATTTATTATACAGAAGAAAACAGGAACACGATAATCAGCTGAAGGAAAAGGAAAGAGAATTGTCAAAGCTGAGGACAAAACACAGTGATTTGCTCACACGGTAGGATCAATTATACCTAATAGCCCGCAATTATATATTACAAAAACTGTTATCTTCTTGAACCGAAGCAAATGGCAAATGACGTTTGTAATGTTGTTTTTATAATGTCGTTGTACATGAAGAGTTTAAGTTAAAAACATAAAGATAGATATGAAAGAGTAAATATCTAGTACAGTTTTGCCTCATTAAAAATAAGCAGATACACATGTTTACCTTAAATTTTATACTCATGTTTCTTAAATGTATCTGGCTCATAAATGGTATTAACTCTCATCATGTGTGCTAGAAAATCTGATCATCCTTCTTTATATTGTTCAGTTGCACTTTGTTCCTTGCCCTCTGATGCTGACTCGGTCTCACAAACACGAAAGTACCTAAATTAACACTGCCCTCTCGTGGTAGCCCTGATAAACACAAAAGTACCTAAATTACCATTGCCCTCACCCGGTAACCCTGCATGACAAACACAAAAGTACATAACTTAAAATTTCCCTCACGTGGTAGCCCTGTCCCATAAACAAGAAAATACCTAAATTACCACTCCCCCTCTCATGTTAACCATGTCTCACAAATACGAAAGTACCTAAATTACCATTCTCCTCACGTGGTAGCCCTGTTTGATAATACAAAAGTACCTAAACTACCATTGCCCTCACGCAATAACCCTGCCTTACTAACACAAAAGTACATAAATTAAAATTGCCCTCACGTAGTAGCCTTGTCCCATAAACAAGAAAGTACCTAAATTATCACTGCCTTCTCGTGGCAGCCCTGTCTTACAAACACGAAAGTACCCAAATTACCATTGCCATCTTTAATAGTATATGACAATGTTATTTGTAGCTACAATGCAATCTACAATTGATGCACCGTGCTGCTGCATTTCCCAATACTATATCATTACAACCATTATCACAACACCTCCACCTCGATAAACAATATGTAATTTATTACCTGTAAAAACTTACTCATTAAACATATCTTAATTATTGAAGTTTTCTTTCACATTTTGTCAAGGTATAAAAGTCTGGAGAAACTAGCTAATGAGAGAGAACAGAAAATCATTTCTCTGACAAAGGATTGCAGCAAACTACAATCAGTGTAAGTTATGCCCATTCCGTTTACATTCATTTAGAGGAAAATTACAATAAAGTCTTAAAAGATTTATGCGTATGCATTATATTATCCGAACGAAAAGAAGCCGTTTATTTAGAGTTATATTTTCAATGGCAATTAAGCTACATGTCAGAGTTTATCGGAGTGTCTAACACTGTTGGATTGACTCTTTCTATTAAACAAATCAGCATATAAAACTATAAACTATCATTTCCTTCTACTAAAATGCTTGTGCATTTCTATTTCTGCACAAATGGAGATCAGTGCAGATCAGAACCGAAAAATCCTTATTGAATCGTTTATTCCACATGGCCATAATATTATTTCCACATAAGCGCCGTGTTTGTCAATCATGTCTTCAAAAACATACATTCCACTAGCACACTGACCCATTTAATGGTCTAGATATGTTTGTTTGTCTATATTACACATGTCGAGGGCGGATATGCAATCAGACATGAACCCAGTGGTATTCTGTACAGTCTGCATTATATAACATACAAGTCTTCGCATGCTAATAATTTGGGCATTACTCGGTTATTTTGTTTTCTAAATGAAATTTGCACCACACACCTACATGTTCTTTGGTATCTACCATGATTGTTTTCAAAGAGAGAGAGAGAGAGACACACACACACAAATGCTAAAATGTGTATGTTGATTAGTGGCGAGGTAGTTTCCGATTTTCTGAGCAGTCTATACAAAGCATAACCTCAATGATTTCAACTGCAAGCGCGGCCTCTGCTGTTCTTCTTCTTTATTATATTTAAATTTCCCTCCGCACAATCTGACACCCAACCACCAATAAAAATACAAAATAACAGAGACTGCATGTCACTGCTACATGTCTAACCACTGTTGTTATATTTCGCTGCAAATCGATGCATTTCGCTTTTTGTTAATTGCGGATATGACCAGACTTGACGTGCAAAGCAAACAGATAATATAATTGCAGCACAATACAATTACTACTACCACAATTGTTGCTGTTTCATTGTCTTCTTCATTTAATACTTGTAATACTACTTGTGCTGGGACTACAGCAATTTCAACTAGTTTTAAACATGTGACATGTTGATGCCACTACATCTGCTAACCTTGTTACAGATGTTAGTGTTTTCTGCAAGTAATGCTGTCTGCATCGCACTTAAAACCTTGCAACTTAAAAGGAACTAAATAAATCTGAAATAAAACGTTCTGCTTATACTTTGTGTTGACTGTTTCCTGCAGAAATGAAGATCTAAAGGGACGGAACAGTATATATAATCGAGACGTAATCACTCTGCAAAGGGATTGCAGGCAGTTGCGAACAAGGTAATTTTATCTCATTAAGGCACATAATACAAGTGAGTTAAGAACAAAGTAATTAATCTGTTTTGCGCTTGTTAGGGCCAATAATTGAATTTCGTACTAACTCTGCTCAATTTAAACATTTTTTTTTTTCATCAGCGGTGTAAGCGTCGAAATTTACTATAGTCCCCTCAGACGACAAAATAATATTATTGATAATATTAGAATGTTGATTGTAGTTCATAGCTAGAGCATCGTATATTGGAGTCTTGATTGTAATTTATAGCTAGAGCATCGTATATTGGAGGCTTGATTGTAATTTATAGCTAGAGCATCGTATACTGGAGTCTTGATTGTAATTTATATCTAGAGCATCGTATATTGGAGTCTTGATTGTAATTTATAGCCAGAGCATCGTATACTGGAGTCTTGATTGTAATTTATAGCCAGAGCATCGTATACTGGAGTCTTGATTGTAATTTAAGCATCGTATATTGGAGTCTTGATTGTAATTTATAGCTAGAGCATCGTATATTGGAATCTTGATTGTACTTTATAGCTAGAGCATCGTATATTGGAGTCTTGATTGTAATTTATAGCTAGAGCATCGTATATTGGAGTCTTGATTGTAGTTTATAGCCAGAGCATCGTATACTGGAGTCTTGATTGTAGTTTATAGCTAGAGCATCGTATATTGGAATCTTGATTGTAGTTTATAGCTAGAGCATCGTATATTGGAGTCTTGATTGTAATTTATAGCTAGAGCATCGTATATTGGAGTCTTGATTGTAATTTATAGCTAGAGCATCGTATACTGGAGTCTTGATTGTAATTTATAGCTAGAGCATCGTATATTGGAGTTTTGATTGTAGTTTATAGCTAGAGCATCGTATATTGGAGTTTTGATTGTAGTTTATAGCTAGAGCATCATATATTGGAGTCTTGATTGTAGTTTATAGCTAGAGCATCGTATATTGGAGTCTTGATTGTAATTTATAGTTGCAAAATCGTATATTGCTGTCTTGATTGTTATTTATAGAGTATCGTATATTTTAGTGTTGATTGTGATTTATGGTTGGAGTATCGTATATTTTAGTGTTGATTGTGATTTATGGTTGGAGTATCGTATATTTTAGTGTTGATTGTGATTTATGGTTGGAGTATCGTATATTTTAGTGTTGATTGTGATTTATGGTTGGAGTATCGTATATTTTAGTGTTGATTGTGATTTTTGGTTGGAGTGTCGTATATTTTAGTGTTGATTGTGATTTATGGTTGGAGTATCGTGTATTTTAGTGCTGATTGTGATTTATGGTTGGAGTATCGTATATTTTAGTGTTGATTGTGATTTATGGTTGGAGTATCGTATATTTTAGTGTTGATTGTGATTTATGGTTGGAGCATCGTATATTTGAGTGTTTTAATCATCTTTTCTCTATTAGAGCATGAACATGGATACGCGTTCCACAGAGTGCAGAATAAATTCATGTGAACAAATAGTTAATGGTTTCTACCATTACATTTACTTCCATTGCTGCAGTTGCTGCACCTCTTCTAGCACCTATATCCAATAATGTACGGTAAACTTCACATACAGCGATATAACGGTGAATTGTGCATTTTGAATATGTTCATCCCCTGCAAAGGGAACATGACACCCGTATCTTTGTTATACATAAACCCGTATGTTCTGAGCCAAACGTTAGTGTCTCCATGAATATTGTTATATACTAAGTTTATGTTAATAAGAGAGCATGCACCAATGACTGCATCAATAAAAGATGCCAGTAATAAACATATAACTAGGTAGTTACTTACAACGACTTTCATTACTATCAATACGACTACGATTAAAACTTATTTGTTCTTCAAGCGGCTGCATCCACTCCTGATGCTATTGCTACTATGATGTTTGCTTCAACATTTTGAATCTTTCCTTTCTTTTTCTGACGGCTTTCAAGGATATGCTACGTATCATTCGACTAACTTGGCCAAACAGTTGTTTTCGTATCCTATTGTACTTAATAAGAAACTCATGAATTCTTCATTTCCAGTTTTCCTCATATATTGTTTGTGTCTAACAGAAAACATTAGTAAAGGCTGGGCAGAACATGGAATGCTCATTGAGCGTTGCCTCTTGGATTCTGCATTGGATAATGGAGAAACTAGGTGTCTTATGGTCAGTTATGGAACGGACGCTTTTGCTAACATTCCTGACTGTTTCTTTAAATGCAACTATTTTTAGAAAATGCTACATAACCTATTTTGGTGTTTTTATATGCTGCGATCGTGTTAGAGCCTAACATACGTACGCTGTTAGCAATGGTACACTATGGTTCTGAATTATATCATAAATGCAGAAAAAAATAAACTGAATGTAAAATGAACCTATGTACTGAAGTAACTCCCACTCTCTACAACTTTATTTCTTGATGCAATTCTTTCCATCCAATTTTGCATTTTACCAAACGTTGACATTCTTTTTCTATTCGTTATGTATACAATACGAAATATTTAATTTTTAACATGCAGAAACGAAGATCTATCGAGAAAACTGAATGAAGATGAGCAACAAGTAGATACGTTGAAAAAGGATTGCAGTCAGTTACGAATAAGGTAAATCAGACTGTTCTGATTTTCGAAGATACTTCAATAACTATCATACTAACATTAGCACTGCAACATTAATAAACTAAAAGAACAACTACTACAACAACAATAATTTTACCACGATGTCTTTTTGTGCGTACTGTTGCTACTAAAATCAATGTATCGTGATCTTCCATTTATATGCGAGACGACTAACCCATCAGCTCTCTCATTCTCTTCCAAATCATCTTGATCTGTTAGATGAATACAATTACTTTTAGGAATACTTCTATTACCATTACTTATTTCTACATTATCAGTAATGGTAAGGAAAATTCTAAACCCGTTTATGGAAGGCTTCGTTTTCTTCGGGAAATATAGGGGAGTATACACGGTAATAGGGGTAATGTTGAACGCTGCTAGCCAGGACATATAGTCTACTACATTTTTTTTTCAATCAAAATTGTTTGCTTTTGTCCACATTCAAAACAGCTGAATCGCTCAGCGATTGAAAAAAATAAAGAATGAAGGAAACCCCATAAAAATGCGCACTGATTAAGTTTCTGGATTTACTATCCTCCTTTTGCGGCGCTTAATAACCAAACCCAAGTAGTAGATGGCTTAGAGGTGTTTAACTCTATTTGAAGCTGGAAACTATATTTCAAAATAAATGAAATAGGCAAGCTACTCAACGTAACTTTTTAGTAGTTTGGAATCTATAAACTGCATTTTCTGGAAATCTCAACAAAGCAGAGAAAGAATTTTGTACCAACCTAGTTAGATTTAAATAATTATATACAGTTTTAGAAATGCCAAATAATGCAAGCCTAATACTGTATTATTATATAAACATTTCTAGTTCAAGCTTTTGAGGTTTGAAAAGGTAATGTTCTGAACGTTAAGTCTCCACACAAGGGTTTTCATTTCATAGCAGGAGAAAAAATATTAATGTTCATGCCGCTATAGAATGTTAAATACTTGTAGGTAAATAACCTTTATCCAATGTGCGTTTTCTTTTTCTCATCAGAACCAAATCCACCAGTCTTATCATTCTTTCTTTCGGTTGGTAGATTATGTTTCAAACAATCGATCAAACACCTTGGCTTTGTTTGCGAGGGCTACTTCTTTGGGTGCACATCTGATGTTACGATTGTACGGTTGATTGCAAGCTTGACGAGACGTGGAAACACGTAGACGTACTTGACAGTTTGCTAATGTGTAAAATATTGCCAAATAAACTCTCCCAAAGTTGTTTGAAAATCCTCCACGACGCTTGCTTTCGTTCCAGGATTTTCAGTGGTGATAACATGAATGTGTCTTTTTCTCAATTATTTTTGAAAAGTATGTCTCAAAAATTCGGTGCTTTTGTCTGTTTGCCATCGTAGAGCGTTACATCCACTTTGTTTGAAATCCAGTTTTAAAGCTCGCGCCAACTCTGAACCTGTTTTAGAAGTAGAATTAGCGACTAGAGCTGATTTTGAAAATACGTCAGTGACACAAAACAAATAGTTGTCACCATGATTGTAAGCTCCCAAATGACGGATATGACCTAAATATTTTAGTCATTGATTATTGATGCTAGTCATTTTGGTTTGACTTCTTGAAATTGTCGTTAAATGCGTTTGTATAACATGTACGTCGATTGTTCTTGTAATCATAGAAAGGTTTTCCCGTTTGGCTTAGTAATATCAATCCTATAATAAACATATGGACCACTTTAACATAGCATTCCTGTTTGGCTCTATAAACCCAACCAAAATATAAACCAACGGCAATGTTAAAATTCCGTTTGGCTCTATCAACATTAATATTTGGCTCCATAATACCGTGCCCCATTTTTCAACATATGGACCATTTTAATATAGGATTTCGCGTTTTGCTTTTTGTAGTGCCTCCAGCATGTTAACCTGCAGGCGTAATGCTAATCCCTGTATACCTCTCAAGCGTCTTATATAACTACTCCGGTTTTACATTTCAAGAATTTTTTCAACTTTTGTGTCAAAGTATGTATGTATGTATGTATGTATGTATGTATGCATGTATGTATGTATGTACTACACCAAAGAAGAGAGTCATGTGACTGGAATTTCTACAATAACAACATTTTGTACTTCGGTATGTTCTGTATCAAAATTAAGACAAAATTCAATCATTCCAAGATCCGCTATAACCTACTACTTCTACTGTCTCAACGTCGAGATTGCCCTACCTGTATTTTATATGCAGTGATCACTATAGTATGTGTCTCAGCACTATGTGGACCAATCAGCTGTCAGTGTATTGTATTGTAGTCCCAAGGAAAATCACGGATGCCTTCACCAAAGTTTCCTGGACAACTGCTGACTAGTGAAAATGGTTTTATATTTCAGAGAAAATATTTTATAAAGACTAAGCAGAAACTAGAATGTTTACTGAATACCTCTTCTTTGCATTTGCATAAGATTAACAAGCGAATAGGTGTGAATTGTGCGATTTTGGAATGGTACCTTGCACTAATAATGGTTGGTATAGTAATACAATGAATTTTAATAACAACGTAAAAAATTGGAAGAAATATAATTGAAATTCAAGTAATGTGGTGATCCCTACTGACGGCACCTATCTGATCCAATTATAGAATTTAGCAGATATTTTTTTTTTGTTTTTTGTTTTCGTGTTTACTTTGTTGTTCTCAGGTTATTATACTATATTAATATGAAATATTAACTTTGCAAAATATTTCATTCAGAAATGAAGATCTGTCGAGACAACTGAGTGAAAATGAGCAGCAGATAGATACTCTGAAAAAAGATTCCAGTCAGTTACGAACAAGGTAGTTGAGATTGTTTCTTCAAGTTAATGACTACTTGTACTACGCCAACCCCTACTACTACCGTCACATTAAAACTAGTCCTACAGCAACAACAACAAATACATCTACCACATGTACTACTTCTGCATTTCCTCCATTAGGTCCTTTCGTGTGCTATTAATGTTTACAACTACTGTATCCACGTCGTCCCTTTATCTCCATGATGGGTACTATCTAACGCTCTGTATGTCTTCTTCATCTCCTCCTAACCCACTTACAAACGCAAGAGTAACAACAAAAGCAACAACAGCAACAGAGGCTACTAATGCTTGTATTTCTATTACTATTAATACTTATATTATTCATATTGATGCTGTTTTTTCAAGGATGATACTTCTGCAACCACTAACACCATCATCACCAATACCACCGCTACTACTACAGTTACTACTAATCCTACTACAACTAGTACTACTATTCTTTACAGGGGCCCCGAGTGGCCCAGTGGTTTAAAGCGCTCACCGTTACGTATCACTGCCGTCTGACCTCTGCCTGCTTGGGTTCGGGTCTCGGGCTCGGCCAATGTGGGTACGTGAGAAAGCTTGCCAGTAGCTTCTCGTGGGTCCATGGAAGTTTTCCTGGGTTTTTCCGGGTTCTTCCTCCACTATTGATACTGGCCGCCATGCATAGCCCTTCTTGTGCTAAAAAATGGCGTTAAACCCTGCAACAAAAGCAAAAATTATTCATTACCATACTGCCTTCCACCACGTTTCAGTCTAATACTGTATCGTTGTAACTACTACCGTTCCATCTACTAATGGTACTACCTGTACATATCTGCGACACCAAGAACCACAGGCTCATCGCCACTAGCACAAGTTCATGCTACAATGGCATTAACAGCTATCGCTCCAACCTCTAAAATTTAGAAAATATGTAACGCATTTACTTTTGATTCGTGATGTACAGGCTAAGCGAAGTGGCATCTATGCAGTTGACAGATGGCAATCTAAATATTGCCAACCTCGGAGACCAGAATCGACCAGACAAGCTAGCTGAACGGTTTTCTGAACTCTACTACAACCAGTGGACTGACTGCTATCAGATCTTAATAAGCCATCTTAAGAAAACAGAGGAAGAATCCATTCATATTCTTTTGCGGATTGTGCAGGTGGGTCCACAAGAACAAAGAAAATTATGTTTCTTTCTAACTCAGAATCGGATATACGTGAGTCTAAATCACGCGGTGTGTACATGCAGTACTTATCAATAACATGAAAAATTGTTGAAGATAAGTTTCAGTTCGAGCTCTGCTATTAAGATGATCATATATGTCAGCAAATATTTGTAAATGGCTATACCTTGTATTACTCCCAATCCTATTTTGAATGTAATGCAAAAGATGGTGAAAGTCGATAGGGGTGGTCAATTTTGAGAGAGTTTAAACAATATTTGCTATTTAATAGTAGTTGTTAAAACATCAAGCATTTAAAAGATTTTTAAAAAGACAAATTCCAGTCTGAATTGAACTTATACAACGTGTGTTATTAGTCACACCATTACAAGTAATATATTTTATTTTTTCAGACATCATACGATATCTGTCTCGATCGAAGCCAAAGCGACTTGACGTCTGCCAAAGACCTTCTTTTCACTGTCGCTGGAACGTCAGATGGGGTACTTCCATGTACTTTACGTCAATTTTGTAACGTTGAGGAAAATTATAACATTGGTGATGAGTAAAAGCCGACAATTCCAGATTTCAATATTTCGACGACTGATATATTGAAGAATGTTAATATATGAACAAGGAAATTCTGAAGATATGCTTTCTTTATTTCTCATTAAATGTAATTGTCGCAGAACTTGTAGTCCCAATGACTTAATGTAGGCTAAGCTGGAACAAAAAAATAAATGATTTTTTTTCTTTTTTGTTATCACGTTTGCCTTTGTTTTCGTGTCCATTATATTACCGTTTGATTTTCCTATTTTCATTCAGGAACACGACAAGGCTCTCAATATCTTTATCCAGGAAACCCTTCACAGACTAAAATCGTACCGAAACAAAAACTTCAAGTCTGCATCTTCAAAGATCGGAAAGGTATCACAACAGCAACAAAATAACCGCTTCATTATCCTAGCAGAATGATCAGATAACTGATGGTATTCTGCTCATCTGAAAAAAGAAAGTACAACATTAATCATAGTAGCGGAGTGATGCATACATGTGTTTTTTTAATTGTTCTTCCCGCCAGCTCTTACATTCCCGATTTGTTTTAGACGGGTTGTGTCTGTACTATACACTTATCTAGGGAACTGGCATAAGATTTCGTTAGTTGCAGAAATCGCAGCGTCTCAGTTTTTAATGCGCTGTACCCTAATAGAAGTAGTCAGTATTGATAACTATGATGTGCCCTCATGCAAGAGCCTTTATGCAGGTTACCTTGGCACGACATGACTATCAAAGTGCTTGTGTAACTAAAGTCCTAAAAGCTAACTATCAATGCGAGATGTAAATAAAATGATATTCTGAGTAGCGATTGTTAAAATGCATGTGAATTTAAAATACACACAAGGCTGAGGACCCACATCCCAAATCACCTTGACTATTAAGTTATCATGTTATATCCAAGCAAAAAGGTACCTCAGTGAATCAAATTTACTATTTTGATATATTCGTAACAGCAGGACTTTTCGTTCCACTGTATAAAAAACTCGTTTGCTTTCATCACATATTTTATAGTATGGTGACGCACGCTACAGATGAAGCAATTTCTTAAAATAATGTTATTATACTTTTTGTTTTCTTTTGTTTTGTTGTTTTGTTTACGGTGGGGGCAAAAATAAAATTTAATATGTATTAAATAAATTTAGCAGTTTAGGTTTGATACGATTTTAAGCGTCATTCCTTAATCGTGAAGTTCATTGACTAGGATCAATCTTTAGATATCACTCACTTTTCATTTGTATGATATTTGTCTTTATGACATTGCAAGTTCATTAATTCTTTCCTTTGATCCTAAGGAAATAAAGGTAATACTCATGTCAACGATTCGTGAACCAGAAGTTGCTGCTTGTAGCTGTTTTATCGAGGAGTGCATCAGGGTATGTTGGTTGATGTGTATTAAGGACCCACCGATGTACATTTTCTGCGACAAGGAAGCCGTTTTCGACCAAAATAAGTATATGCCGTATACTAAAACGGGACCAGAAGTTTCCTATGTTGTGTGGCCTGCGCTGTATCTACACAGAAATGGCCCACTTATGAGAAAGGGAGTTACTCAAGGTGAAAGCAAGAACGAGCGAGCACGGAATAGAAAAGTTAATGCAGCAAACTGGGTATCACTCGGACCCTACCACAAACAAAAATATTAGCCCGACATTATGGATTCGATGAGAGAAAAAAGAGGACACCAAACAATGGAGTCATATATAACAAGCACCAAACCAAACCAAATTTCGGCTGTTAAATTGTTATCTACATAATTTATCTCTGCTCTGTATTTATGTATCAAGTCATCACTTCCATTCTTAAAAAATAGTTATCGTAAGTGTTCAATGGCGGTATGTAACTGTTCGTTTCTACTGGATTATCCTCTTTTTTAAATATTAGTGAAATATTTTCTTAACATAAACACCAAGCATTAAACAATTTTCATGACAATAAGACGGTGTTCTGCTTGTTCGTTGTTGTATATTTTCTTAAATCTGGCACTTCATTATTTAATTATAAAATGTTCATATTTCAAAATGTAATCATAAAAATTTACTATCTCCTTTATTTTTGTCTTATATTTGTACATGCTAATTTTTCTTAGTAGTTTCTGACCGGTTTATTTTGCTTTCTTTCTTTTCCACTTTTCTCGAACTTCCCAGCTTCTTTGTTCATTTTATTTCCTATTTCTGGTGGGTTTTGATATTTTTTAATTCGTGTTCCCATAGTTCATTTTACTGTTACTAGATATTATCTGTGTTATTTCCTATGTATGTGGTATAGGTTTTGACATTGTCTGTATTATTTCCTATGTATGTGGTATAGGTTTTGACATTGTCTGTATTATTTCCTATGTATGTGGTATAGGTGCTATCACATGTTTAGTGTCATCTTGTAGTTCTGGAGGCTGGATAAAGTGTGTACATATCTGTAATAAAGTGTGTACATATCTCTACCCGAGGTGGTCGAGTCTGCACTCTAAAATGGAATAACCCTAAAACGTATAAGGTTCATCCTTCGGTATGGTCTGCATTCCTTTTTTGTGGGGTGGGGGCTTGTTTTCAGTATACTGGTCGAGTATGAATAGATTTAACTTGCAAGTAGTCATAATTTTGTTCACTAAAGTACAAACACAATAATAGCGTTAAAATGTAAGTGTGGGGAGGGTTTAGGTGCTACATATCATTTTTGTGTAGATTACAGTGGAGAGAAACAAGTAGTTCTTATACAGCAGTCTGTACTTTACCCCGATAGTTATGAAAGGAGAGAAATAGCTAACGTCAGGCACGACAGAAACGAACAAAAACGAAAACAGTTGTTTTGAATCTATTATATTAAGTCAAACATGTAAGAAAAGAACCGATGATATACCTTGTATACAAGATGTTAATATCCGTGACGCCCTTATTGCTATTAAATAAAGAATGAAAATCTGCAATATGTAAAGAATGCGCCAAAGGAAAAGGATGGAAAAGAGTAAGACAATAAGATGTTAGTGGTTCATCAACTTAAGGGACAAACGACAATGCAACACGTTTAGTGGTAACACAAAAAAATCTGTCCACTAGCAGAACACTCCACATGAGAAAAATGCACGTACAAACGAATAATGGACGAAGTTAAATTAGAAAAGATAAACTGTTATGCTTAAAAGTGGACGATAAGACAGATAAACCAAGATTGATGACTTGCGTAATATGGAAAAAAAAGATAATGGAAGTTACAAAAATTGCAGTACCTCATCTGAACAAATCGGTTGACTGGAATGCAAAGTAGAGTATATCCGCAATAGTGTAGACACACTTATACATATACTGAAAGAAAAATAAATAAATTATCACGAATCTTTAAAACGCTGCTATTTGCATTTATGAAGAAATTCGCTTTAAATTAAACATGTGGTTAGCATATGAGCAGAAGTTATTATATAAGTTCGTAATAAATGGATAGAAGTAGAAGAATATAAAAATATCAAACCAAATAAATGATTTATGTCAATAAAAAATAGAAGGGTAGAGAGGTTTTCCAAACCTGAATGTTTTATGTATGTTTCGATTAAAATTAAATCTCTGACAAAATTGTACATCTAACAAATAAAATAACTATAAATGAAAACGATTTTGCTAATATGATGTGGCATTTTAACAGTAATCTCTAAAAGCTCATATCTGTCCATTTGTATATGAGAGGGCAACGCTTTCTTTGTTAAACTAAGCTTCCCTCATTGTCTTCGTCATGACGAAACGTACCCCTGAATAAACTGCCTGGATGACGTCATCATTAAGAATCTTTTTTTTTTTTTTTTTTTTTTTTTTTTTTTTTTTTTTTTTTTTGGTTATCATTGAAAGGTAATCAGCTTGGGTTTTATGATGAAACATTTGTAGAATCAGTATGTTTCCTTGAAATACGAAGGATAATTCTAAAATCTTTTGTACGTACATACAGTTGTATACACCGATATCTAGACTGATCAATTTTTAATCTCAAATTATAAGATTGATCATACAGGATACAGTGAACATCGCAGAATGATTATACTAGTTTTGATAATTTCACTCTAAATATCGACTCTTCTGCAAAAAATGTTTAATTTTCATTATACAATATGCATACAATAGAATAAAGTAAGATAAATATTCGTGTAAGGAATATGTACGTAAAATACTGCAGTTCCTTCTCTATTCATCTCCGTAATTGTTTTGGTTACATTGCTGTTATTGTTGCTGTTGTTTTTGTTTTCTCGATTCCCTACATCAAAGATTAAAATACGGTTTATACTTTATTCACAGATAAGCTCTCTTCAATCTGACTGTACGGTTTGGGAATACCCGATTAAGTATCACTTCGCTGCATTCAGTGACAAGTCCTTTTTAATTATTTACTTCAAGTTTTAAATATGACACGATTTGTTTCATTATAAGTGATACAGAGATTGCAATGCAGACCCTCTCACATAAAGTTTAGAGTAAAAAGATGGAAAGTTTTATTGTAAAAGCTATAAAATGGAGATGTAAATACACAATACCATATGTCCTAGGTTTATTAGAGTACCATGTGAGTAAATCATACTAGTTTTCATTTCATGGGAATTAAAACTTCATAATAAGGCCAATACTGTATTCATTAGGAATTCGTATTCTGTATATTAATCGATATGTGCATATTGATATTAGGTATACATCATGTCATTTGTTTGCATAAACAATTGGTAAGGGTTAAAGTGAATAGTTGTCTAATGTACACAGAGATATGTTTCATCATGCGAAAATATAGAATGAAGAAATATTATGTGTGATATTACATATTTTCATTCTTGTGTTGTAGCACTTTAAAAACTATATCATATTTGAACATGTAAAAAATACAGAAATAGTCGCAAAGTCTCTATGTCACTTTGCCAACTTTACTCAGTTTCACTTACTGTGGTATGAGTCTTTGGACTGTTGCATATCTTTATTTCAATCTTTACACACATCAACGTGTATTTAAAAGACTATATTTGATTTTACAAACGCGGTGCTGTTTGACAGAAACTTGCCTTCCATTTCCCTACAAGGATCCCAAGTAATTGTTAATTTACTAATAATTTTAATCTTTCACAGAACTTTCATTTGATGATTTTATACTCTTTAGTAGTATGGTAACAGTAAGTTAGTAAGCAAAAAAGAAAAACAGAAAATAAATAATTTTATTGTTTTATGTTTTATCGAAAATGTATGAAATTTGTAACATTAATGACGATAAGAATTTTTTTAACAATTTAGTTTGCGAAGAAAGATTTTACTCATTATACCGCTATGCTCGTAGATTTTGCGTTATAGAATTCAGCAAGATATTTTTATTACTTTATTACATATATAGTGCATGTAAAACATCAAATAAGTCGAATTTGCTGACACAAACATTCTGAATATTATGGCGTTCTGAAAATTACAAAGTCTCCGTACGTTTCGTCCTAAAACACAGTTTTCTTATTGACCTATAAAGATCAGAGAAGACAAATTTTCCAGAATATGAAGAGGTACCATCTAAAGAAACGAAGAACCCAGTAACTAAAAATAATTACATTTATCTACGAATTTGGCGAACTAGTTTTTATGCATGCCGTCCACAGAAACATCGTTATGATTCTGGGTTAACCAAGTTTTTGCCCGGAGAGTTGCATATCACATGCAACATCGGTAACGATGTATTAAATTTCGCTGCTTGAGTTACATTCGGGATATAACTGCCATAATAAGAAAACAAAGATTTGATTTATGTGCATTAGAAGTGAAAGTAGTGGAAGGCTAAATAATAATAATAATAATAATAATAATAATAATAATAATAAGAAGAAGAAGAAGAAGAAGAAGAAGAAGAAGAAGAAGAAGAAGAAGAAGAAAAAGACGAAGAAGAAAAAGGAAGAGAAAGAGGAGGAAGAATGAATGAATGAATGAATGCCACAAGAGGCGAGCGAGACTGGACAAATTAATAGGAACGAAAATGACATACGGTGGGTAAAAAAGAGCAATTTCTAGGTTATCTTTTTTTGTTTAAGTCAAAATCGCCATGTTTTTGCATCTGTGATATCCAATGTTTCCCTTTCTAGCCACGTTCATTGTTAATCCATTGTGAATTCATATGAATGACATACAAGAAATCTCGGGTGACACCAGGAACTGGGCATCAATAAAAGATTATAGCTCGAAGGAAATAACTCCTTATGCTCCTCGACTTTTTCTTGTTGGAATTTATACCCATTTCGTTTATTCATGAGACAATGTGTATAACATTATTTCATGTCTTCATGACGTCACATAGAACTTGGTCGTAATTCTAACAAAGTATGCATAGACTTTTCCGAAATTGATCCAATTCACGCCTCAACCGTCATTTGTATCAATAGTTACAAAATATAATGGACTTATTACGCTAGGTAGTAGTAAGGTCAATCTGAAATTTAAACATCAGTCCATTAGTGGCGTTTGCTAGTTGTGTTCCTATGCTTTTGGCAATTGTGTGCGACTACTCCGAAAATCATCCGTGTTTCAGCGTGAAACGTCGTTTGGAGACGGGTAGGCAAATTCACTTCGTACTATAAAAAGGCACTTTTGTTGCGAGCACCGGCCTTGGACGATATGTCTTAACGATAATTATAATTTTACAATGAAAACGTTACATCAGTATATCCTTTTTAATACGACAATTTATCCCAAGTACTACTCAATCTGCTGCTAATATTTTTTTTACATGTATCGATGCAGTATTTCATATCGTATTCTCCGGATACATATTTTCACTCGGCATTGTTATACCCTTTTTGACTTGTGTAGACACCTCCAGATCTCCAGCTATACGCCCCTAGACCCACCTACCTATACCCCGTTTTGCATTATTTATGTCTACATGATTTATAAAGAAACTTTAATGCTGCATGTGGTTTATTTTGGCTAGTCAAGTTACTTTCTGGTTGCCAGGTCTCAGTTATTCCGTCTCCGAGGTCTAAAGTATATCTAAATCAGGCTTTTTATTCCCTCATAGACATTACGACCTTTGTCTGATTTGCCCAAACTTTTCTAATTGAACAAGGATCCTTTCCATTGATCTATACATTTTCGTCTCTTTTTTGTATGTATATTTGTGATGCATTTTATTATACGAAGCTAAAACATATTTACTCGCACCGAGTTTAAATGTCTGGCCGTCCAACTGAGACACATCTTCTCTAGCCAAGGTTCCGATGTGATAAACCTAGTAGATAGGGTTATCATATCTGAACCTTGGCTAGCGAAGAGAACTGAGATATGGTACAGCCAAGTAAGGTAAATTTTCATGCAGGTAAAGTCTATTGTTTATACTTAAATACGATTTTGCTCTTAGGTTCCTATTTAATGGTGGAAATACATGGCGAGTTTTTTCAAATAATAGACTTTGAAACGTGAAATCGCCCTCTACTACCAGTAGCAAATCTGTGGTAGTTGTTCACCTTAAAATATTAGTATGAATGTGTAAGCGTCAAATAAATATTCAGATGAATATTTTGGTAGTTGGTTTGGTGTGTGTATACATACATACATACATACATACATACATACATACATACATACATACATACAATCAAAGCCACAAGCTATAATACATCGGTTTTTGTACCACAAGTGAACAAATGATATAATTTCTTTTTATTGCATACCAAACTTGCTACAGAATCAAAACTTCAAAGAATAAACGAACTCTTCAGTACACCCCATTTTGGTAAATGCAAGTCCCATTCATTGGCTGTTCATATATTAGCATCCGCGACTTAAGGGGGTGGTAGGATTGGGATGACTAATCCATTGTAGTAAATTACATTTTGTACATTATTATACACATTCTTACTACAAAACAAGCTCCCTTCATCAATGCATCACATTGAAATTTCCCTTATTCTCAAGGTAGTAGAAGAAAGTAGCGTCATCTAGCAAGTCAAATTCCTTCAGAAAAATAATACTTTTCATGTCTGGAAGCTAAAGCAGTTTTGTTTGTGCTATCTCACAAGTCCTCGTTTTTCCTGCTGCAGGAATGGTGTCTGTAGGCATACACAATCAAGCGTCGCATAGCATGATGGGAAATATTTTCTTTTCACATATGAAAATATAATGAATTATGTTAATGTGAAACAATAGAAATGAAACAATATGAAAATTAGTTCACCAATAATTTTCTTTTATCATCTACCTATCTATTTCTATACAAGATTGTGCAAAAATCTTACCGCCAAATCATCAAAGTAGGAAATCGATACTGTCATTTTCTGATTCCTTTTTACCATACACTCAGACCGGACTGGAACTAACTTTTCCTCGTTTTTTCCTGGTACATCCATACAAGTGTGAATAGCTATGTTATATCCTCGCTCGACATCGAAACAGAAACAAGCAGAGCGTTAACAAATCTGTTTCATCAAGTTCTAGCAGTTTGTTCAATCGGGTTGTAAATATCTGCAAATATAGTTTTACCATTCCCATGCCAAGTCGCCAATCAGAGCCTCAAACAATGACCCGTCCTAACACAAACTACTTAATGCTGAACGCCAAGCGAGGCAGCTGCTAGTACCATTTTGATAAGTCTTTGGTATGACTCAGCCGAAATCAGTAAGGTAATTAAATGGTATATGGGGGAAAGATGTATAATGTCTTCTTTACGCTGGTGTAAGATATGAATGACTAAATGAGCAGATTGAATAGAAAAATAGAACGGAGTCATCGAGGTGTCAGATTGTGACCTGTGAGAATTAGTTACATTCTGTTCATTTGGAGTAGGTGAGGGTGTTACCATTAGCAGCCTCCGTTCGACTGACAGAATCAAGAAATGTGCTTCTTGTACATGATTCTGGAAATGAAGACGGTAGTAAATAAAAATGAAAGTATGAAAATATGAGCTATACAGGACATTATAGGAGGATATCATTTTGAGCGTAAGTTGGTAACCCCGCCTCTTAAGTGAGCCCTTAAGCCAGCTGTACAGTCCCAAGGGTCTCTCTCTCTCTCTCTCTTCTCTCTCTCTCTCTCTCTGAAGATTTTGTTTAACTCGGTACAATTGGTAATGCATAAATAACAGTGTATCTTACAGTTTCAGAAAGCTCATCTAAAATAGAATCTTGGCAATATCTTTGTTCCTATTTCACGAATGAAATTTTGGGCTTCCTGTTTTTGCTTTGTCACATACATTCAATACTAACTCGTTACCCATTTGAGTTTCTGCTTATCACATACTTTCTATTTTAATAAAAATACTACAGAGAGAAAGAAGAAGAAATAATTTCGTTCATTCTGACTCATATAATGTACTTTTCGTTTATTGCGCGTAAATAATCTTCTCAGACACAAGTTGAATTTAATAATGTTCATTTCTGTAATCAGTAACGTTTAAAAGTGGATTTTCATTCAACAAATAATAATTTGAAGAGCAACTGTATATGCAAATCAACATTTGACGCAGGTCATCATTTTTCAATATTGGATCTCCGTTGAAAATTCCGGTACAGTATGATGGAAGAGCCATATAGTATTTATATACATCGATTAGAATGTTTACGATGTTTTACCCTAAGTGTGTCAGTTCACAACAAGTCATTCCAGCTGTTGAATATTCATGTGAAGGGATGATTAGTGGAAGCAGAAATTCCAGATTTGTGTCCGGATAATTGCATTATTTCATTTGGAAAAGTATAG
>JAECUM010025529.1:0-52767 GCA_016617855.1 Megalonaias nervosa
GGGGTAAAAAAGGGATTTTGAGTTTTAATTGATTTTGGCAAAATGAATACTATCTCTTTTCGAAAGAAGTGGGTGGCCCTGAAAAGGACCGTTGGGTGCTTGTTTTTTTGAAGAAAAAAAAAAAACAGGAACGAGAAGCAATCAGCTTTAACCGCCTTAAGCCTTTGCCACGGCCAAGGCCAACTTCTTGGCCTGCTCCTGTTGATGATTGGGTAGAAATCACTAGTGCTGGTATCTCAGGCGTAGTAACCGGGTCGGACTGTTTGGCTCGGGAAGGTGTTTTTCTCTTGGGTCGTAATAAAAAAGTCTGATACATTTGTTTAAGACTTCTTAACTCTGCCAAAATGTCCAAGAGTACCGTTACCGTTTGACTTTCACTGTTCTCCTTCTCTCCTAGACCTTGTTTCTTCTCTTCTTCTTCTTCTTCCTGTCGTTTCCTTCTTGCCTCTTCTTCTTCTCGCTGTTGCTGTTCAAGGAGAAAAGCTTGTTCTGCTTCTTTCTACTGTTGTTAAAATGTCTCCAAATCTTTTTTCTGTCTCTGTTTAAAATCTTCGACGTGTTGTAAAGAAGGAGAAGTTGGTGAAGGTGCTGGTACCGTAACAAATTCTTGCGAAGAAGAGAGAAAATCTACTAAATCCCAATTAAAATCGACCTCTTCTGGAAGTAGCCATGTGTTGACTTTGGTAACCGCTGCTATGCCATCGCTTCTCGTCTCAACGGCCGGTGCACCCCAACTCATTGTCTTCTTAATTTGAGTCGTGCTTCAAAAAACAATGTCGCATCGATTCACTGCGCACAGACGCTAGCGCACCTATATAGGGAATGTGACGTCACAGGTAGCTCTCTTCGGATTGAAAGACAGACTCCGCGAAGTGACTGAATTTTGTAACGCGTATTGGGATTGGTGAACAATCTCAATCCGTTTCGATCCGGTCTTCCACTATAAATAAACGCGGTTCACTTCATTCCCTTCACCTGTTCTCGTCACAAGATGTGGACAAACGTTGAATTCTCTACTCCCGTGTCTATGGTTGTGTTGTATATGTCTATGTCTCAATTGTATTTGTCTGTACCTAGGGTAGCCTTGCGTATTCAGGTCAGCCACTTGCAACATCATTGCCAGTACCGTGACGTCACCCCACCTGTTCCATTCCTATTGTCTCTACAATAAATCTTGAGGCTATAGTGCCGGGACCCTTTTTAACATAGAAGTCTACGTGAGCCTATAAATCTTGAGGCTATAGTGCCGGGACCTGTTTTTAACATTACGGTCTACTTGAGGCTATATCGCCCCCTATAACTACTCAGGCCGACAAGTCCTCACACTAAATCTTAATGCTGAGCGCCAAGCGAGGAAGCTGCTAGTACCATTATTATAAGTCTTTGGTATGACACGGCCGAGATTTGAATGCATTCGAGGCGTACGCTCTAACCACTTAGGCCACCGGAGAGGTCCACACTGAGACAAACTTCATGAGTCCTGGTGTTTTTTAAAACTGATCACGTTTTTTCAGGCATTATGGGACTATGGACTACATCCAATATTTACAGACGTCCGAAATTCAAGAGCTTAACGACCTGAAACACTTCGTACCTCCGATACTGAAGATTTGACAACGGAAGTACTCTAATGGATATGCGCAATGCTATGTTTTGCAAAAACACTTTGAACACATTGTTACTAAGAATTTTGTTTAGTTCGAATTACAATAATCACATATATTAGACTGACTTTAGCAAGTCATCACAACAACATCAAAACTTAAAGGAGCAAATTGTTTTGAACTATTTGATAGGTTCTTAACATACATACATGTCCGCCAAGCTGGTCGGCATAGGGATAATATCAAAAACTGGATCTTAATTCGCCAGAAAACCGAGGTGCTAACTTAGCGGTGATGGTGCAGAGTACACAACGAGGCATCCGAACCAGGATGGCCTAAGCGGATATCAAACCAACGATCCTTGAACTGCGAGTCCAAAGCTCTACCACAGCAAGTGAAATTGTTATCTTGCAGCAACTTTCGATCTCCGAAGCATATCATCCGAAACAAATTCTTTATTCACATTTAATAACTTAACGGAATTACGAGATCCAGGTCGAGTGTTCCATATTTTATTAATACGTGTTTAAGAAAAGTATATGCAAAAGAGAATTTCATGATCCACAGAAAGTGAACTTTGAAAAGACATAGAAGTTTAAATTGCAGATTCATATACAACCAAAATATATAGACGTATAGTACATAAGTAACTACAAATACTATTTACATGGAATTTATAAGACCTTGGACTCTATATAGAAAAACTGAGTACATAAAGTGAACAAAAACTCTTAGTTTCGCTGTCATTTGCAATAACTAATATCGTAAAAATATAAGTACAATATTTACATTTACATAAACCTTCACATTAACGTGTTAATATTGCTCTCATGTCTTCAAATCCACGAATACACTGACCTGATGCGTTCAGGTGATCAAATTCACGCATACACTGACCTGATACACTCTGGTGTTCAAATCCACGCATACATTGAACTGATACACTCCGGTGTTCAAATCAAGCTACTAAACACAATACCATTTTACGAAACTAATCCGCGCTATCATCAAGTCTCCAGAATATTGTACATTATGACGTCTGTTTCTAGAAAAGGGCTAATTACTCAGGCTGCGAAATATTTCCAAACACCGACTTCTTATAATCAAACAACTAATCACTAAAAACAACTAATCACAACTAATCACTAAAAACTAACAAAGCTATATACCCTACAGTTATTACAAAATATACATATGTATTTCCACTCTTTTAAATTTGTAAGTGTGAAATACACCCTCACACACACACACACACACACACACACACACTCTCTCTCTCTCTCTCTCTCTCTCTCTCTCACACACACACACACACACACACACACACACACACACACACAACAAGTACAACTATTTACAACAGATTTACAGGGTTTCCACGGTCATGAAAAGTCTTAACAGAATCCTGGAAATAAATCTGTCATGGTAAGTAATGTAAAAGTCTTGAAGAACAATTTTGTGATGGAAATAAATGGAAAAGTCATGAAAAATGATTACAAATTAAAACGTCATGAAATTATATCCCAAGCAGCCATTTCAAATTGATAGATTTTCCGAAACATAGCTATGGATATATTCCAGTTTATTTATTCCTCCAAATCCGGATTTAAATGCACATTAATATTCCATTACTTCCTTGTTAATCTGTAATGTTAATGTGGGTGGATCGGATGTATGTTAGGTTTCGCTCTACAGTTTCGTACTTTGCACAATGGTTTGATTTTTAAAGAAAACGAATTTCCCAGGTTTTCGTCATTGGCTACCCTGGTTAATTTTTAAACAACATTACCTTTCATATGTTACCTGTTGTTACAGTAACTTTTAACTCCCGTTAATTTGGTGTATGATTTTTAGGTTTAATTTGGGTTATTGAGTTATTGAGCCTGCTTGGCTTTACTTCAGTTGCGCTCCTTCAAACACTGAAAGCTCCACTTAGTTATTTTTCACTTCCTGGACTTCAGAGGTAAATTGGGAAGAAAACGCATACAAGGAAAGATAGTCGATAATTATTTTATAGGGTTTTTTTTTTTTTCATATTTTCTTATATGTTCATTGCCTTTTCTTAAGTTATTATTGTTTACTTAGGTAAAGTCAAGTTGTTTTACATATTTTAATAAATACTAAATTTAGTTTATGTTGGAATATTTCAAGTTTAATTCTCGAGTACATGGGAGCAGCCATAACCAGCAGTTGTCTGCTTTAGGCATCGTGCTTTAAAACACGTCATATAAAGAAATTTCAGTCACACTAGATGCAAGCAGCAAGGAGTCAACATTCTCTCCACTGTGCCTGTTTGCAAAATGCATAAAAGTTCACCTCATATCAGTTCCGGTTTCAGAAGTATTTAATAACTGCCGACCCCAAATTAAATACCGATTATGGGGTTATCTATCATGTTCATCAATAGTGTCATTATTTCCTATGCACAGATGTAATGATGATTAAATTTTTTTTTATTATTTCCTGTGCAAAAATTCAAACGTTGATCTAAAAAGTGTCATTATTTCCTATGTACAGATCCAATGTTGATTAATATATTTATTGTTTTCTGTGTACAAATCCAATATGTCGGCATTTCGTTGCGCATATCAAAGAATGTAGTCTTGAAAACTCAAAGATGTATAACGGCAAAGTCATGGAAAAATCATAGAAAAAAATCAGATTTGTGTAGGAAACATTAAATAGATAGGAATAATTGTTTTGGTTTTTAGACACAATGCATAAAAAGTTCTTGTTTAATACTACAGTTCTGATTCTGTTTCTAATCTATATTTTTCGCTGGAAGCAGAAAAACTTTTGAAGAAATTATCCCGAACATTCTTTACCCTTTCCCTCAAAGCACTTGGGCGATTCTGAAATGATAAAAAAGAAAAGCTGAAAAACACTTGTACGTCTCCAAGATTATAATGGAAGTTAAAAGTGAATAATAATAATAATAATAATAATAATAATAATAATAATAATAATAATTTATCCACAACAATAACTACTCCTAATGCTGCTGCTACTACTACAACTAGTGCTACAACGACGGTTGATGATTATTGTTGTGGACAGCATCTTTATCGTTGCCTTCGTTGTAATTACTTTAACATCAATATCAATAACATTATCATCGCCTCTTTGTGAAAGAGAAAGACTAGACACATCTGTCATATTATCTTGCGTCGTCTGTCCTAGATAAGTTTCGCTAAAAAAAATTATATGACCATGCTGCCAAAGAGAATTAAGGGTTGCTCTTCGTTCAGACCACCTTGGCTATTTCTTTGAGACAGAAATATGTTTCAGATATATGTCGGCGCAGTAGTTTACAGAAAAATAATACACTTTGTTCGCCGGAAATTTCTTCGCAATAAAAGAAACCGCAATCTATTTTGATCATATCGGCTACTTCTACAACTGGATTGACCGTAGGGTTGACAGTGAAGTTGCAAATAAAACAAATAGGTCGATGCATTCGCAACTTCGCGGTCAATCGTTTTTTTAGTAAATAACCGAGGTGGTCCTAACGACAATTAATCTCAGCGATCGTTATACAGAATTATAAATGGATTGCTGTTGTTACTGCTGATCTTGGAACTCCGTGAAAAGAACACTTCTGAATCTACGACAACCAGCTTCAAAGCTGGTCTGTTTCGCCTAACGCTCTAATTTACTCGGTATCGGTGTTAGGCATAACAGGTCACATCTTACGCACTTTTTACTTGGCCGTTGGCACGACACGAAGTTTGTACATTCTTTTTACATGTTTCGTTTTTAAATGACTACATTTCCTCTTTGTGTCAGTAGGGTCACATCGCCAGACTGTTGAAACAGGTTTACCGCAGAGCATTAATCGGTCGAAAGGACAGAGGTTAAGGTCAAAAACAAATTTCTTTCTAGACTGGTTCCCTGTCCATATTTCGGTCTGGCTTAACTTGTGACACGGCAATCAGTCCAAAATTCTTCACGTAATAAATAAATAAATAAATAAATAAATAAATAAATGCAATATTCTTGTCGTACTTACTGTCATCATTATCATCGCAATCTTAAATGCCATCGTCAGTTTAGTGGTATTACTTTCACTGGTTTAAAGAAAACGATTATTTACCTTTATTAACCACTGCCCTGGTACAGACGTCGGGTTTCTATATGCATAGACAAGGAAGCCAAATAGGGTTCCCAAGACTATCAGAACCAAAACGATGATCATCGCAATCATTGGGGCATTGCTTGAACCTGAAGCTAAAAACGTGATATGAATGAAACTCATATTGCGTGAAAGAAATCAATATTTTTTCGATTTTCATTTATCCATGTATCCTCATTTATTCATTTGATGATGCACTCGCACCATTCGGAAAGCAGTTTTCGGTGTTCACTTTATCGCGTTTTGTTTCGTCTTCTTGGCATGAAAATAGGAAACTAGTGAACATACGTGATTCGTAGAGATCGCTCCAGTGGCCTAAGTGATTAGAGTGTCTGCCTCGAATGAGAGAGGTCGCGGGTTCGAAGCCCGGCCGAGTCATACCAAAGACTTATAGAAATGGTACCAGCAGCTGCCTTGCTTGGCACTCAGCATTAAGAGGTTAGTGTTATGACTGATCGGTCTGGTGTCAAGATAAT
This sequence comes from Megalonaias nervosa, assembly GCA_016617855.1. Classification (NCBI taxonomy): domain Eukaryota; kingdom Metazoa; phylum Mollusca; class Bivalvia; order Unionida; family Unionidae; genus Megalonaias; species Megalonaias nervosa. The sequence continues at coordinate 6,213 of JAECUM010025529.1, forward strand.
GTGACTGGGTGGGACATGGTGCCACATGTCTGTGGCATGATACCCCAGTGTTAGACATCACTATTAACTGCCACACTGAAGACATCGTAGCGATATAACTGAAAAATTGTGAAAGCTACGTTAAAAATCCCAATCGCACACACACTCGCGCGCGCGCGTAATTCGTGGAAAAAGACAATATCTCCATCATTTCTTGGGAAACATCGTAACATTTCTTTCTTCGAGTAATACACGCATAGTTAGCGTCGATATTGGTTCACTTTGTTTAAAATGTTATTATTGCTAGAAGATGAAGCATAAATAAAATCCTTTCCGTTTAGTACAAAGGTACATAATTTTACCGCATGTGCACGAGAAAATACACTAATACCGGTGGTTAAAAACAAAAAAAACACAAGCTCTTATATTTCATGTTCTACCTAGAATAAAAAGAGAGCAATGAGCATTTCATTTGATTGCTATTCCAAAATATCTTTATGAAAACCAACGCTTGCGTAACGAAGATTTTCTCTCAGAATTTGATTAATTTTTTAAAGAATACAAATACCTAGTGAGACTTGGTTTTGAGTACTTGGTTGTGATCCTTGACCACAGGTACCGTCCTTAGTCTGAAATGACAAATATATTCAGGTTAAGTGAATAGCAAAATTCGGCCTAAAAAGCAATTGGGCACAAGTTAAAAAAAAAGTTCAAAGAGATTAGTACAACAGTGCCTGCTGAATTTTGGTTCACGGTTATTTTCAATTATATTTTGTGCATATAAGTTAGAAAGAATGTTTCGTTTTCATTTTTTCGTTTATTCTTTTAAAAATATATGCGACCCTTTCCAGTTTTTTTTACAGATTTATGTTGGGTTTCATATTTGTTCTATTTCACTCCTGTTTCTTAAATAAGTAACTTTATCATGTACACCACTATTTTTTCGCGCTTCTCTTTTTTTTCTCCATGTTTTGTAAGGATCAAAATTATGGCTTGTTGCTTTGTTTACTGCACAACAGACAATTAGAATGTGGTGAATATCAATATGTCAACTTTTTATTGTGAGCAATTATTGTGATTGGCATCTGTATTTACTCTCATCTTCACGAGTCTTTCAGGGATGGACCTGCTAGTGATGTTCATAAGATTGCTTACATTGTTTCGAAAATATGTTTCCTTTGTACTTCTTCCTCGTGCAATCATTTTAGCCTAATAGTGCGAAACTGATCTGATTTTGTATCACTTCTCTTTAACTATCTATCCATCCATCCATTTATCTATCTCATATTTGTACTTGATCGAGTATACATCTTGCCACAGTTTAGTTTTTTTCTCTATATGTTTCCGTTTGGACAAGCACAAAGCACGCAAACTTTTCAAGAAGATTTTAGTGGATGCTCCAGGAGTGCAAAACCTATTTCATCTTCATCTCACTATTACTGTTTTATTTACGTTAATCATAAATTTTTTTATAAAAGAATCACATACAATAACATCTCAAGACGCCACAAATGACGTCATAACAGGATGCAAATAAAAGGCGTAAAAAACACCCCCCTTGGCATCCACCTGTATTTCAAAGACATTTCACTTCACTATTCTGTTTGTTTGGTACAGTAAAATCAGTATTTTTCGTCATGCAATAAACATAATCTTATGTCAGTGCCAGTTCGTGGCATTATTTGAACCTTTTTCTCGCGGGTTGCAAAAGATTAAAATTATTTGACAAGTTTCGTAAATTTCATATAAAATCAGCACGGACGTAAGATCCTCTATTTCTCGATGAAAAACAGTGCTGAAGATTGTTACATACCTATTAAGACTGTGACTCTTCTGTATATGATCGGTGATACCATTTGTTTTATTACACAGTGCCTAAATATGTGCATGTATTTCACATGATATAGGTCACGTAATGCAGAGCTGAGTACATATGTTATGAACGTGACCAGAATCAACATGTATTCCGTAATAATATTCGCCGGGGAAGGGGGGGGGGAATGACCTTACCTTATTGCAAGGCGCCACAGTCGTTGTCGTTGTTGTTGTTGTGTTCGTTGTTAGCATCTGAGATGTTTCTTGCCTCAAAGTAGTTTTTTGGGAAGTTGTAATATTAGTAGTCAACTTCATTATTGTAGTTGTTGGGGGAGTGGTTTCGATAGTAGTTAATTTCTGTGGTGTTGGACTTGACGACGTTGTTTTAATGGTTTGATATGTTGTCGTATTGGGTTTTAGTGTCGTTGTAATTTTTGTTGAATTTATTGTTGGGTTTGTAATTGACATTTGGGATGTTTTATTTGTCAAAGTAGTTGTTCGGGGAGTGGTTATAGTAGTGGGTAATTCCCTTAATGTAGTTGTTTCGGGAGTGGTTTTGGGAGTAGTTAATTGCCGTGGTGTTAGATTTGGCGAGTTTATGCTGGTGGTTTGATTTGTGAGTAAACCAGTGGTTGAACGTTTAGGTACAGGTGTTATCATTGGGGATGGCGTGGGTGTCGACTGTGTTTTTGTGCTCGATGTTGTGTTGTTTGGTCCTGGTGTTTCCGTTGTGCTCGGCCTAGTAGTAGTTGTCGCATTCGGCGATGGTTTCGATGTTGTGCCATTGCAGAGGTCAGATGAATTGAGCCCCTATGAGAGAGAATACATGTAGAACTAATTAATGCACATAAAGTTGAATAAGACAGGAAACTTACATCAAAGATACCTTAAAAATGTTCAATGCAAGGTTTCTTCCGTCAGATGTGGAATAATAGGTTCCACTATTATATCTATAATTATTCCGACACTGCTTTTTAACAAAGCTTGGGACATAGTGTGCTAACATCCATCAATCTGTTTCTTGCTATATCTCCTCTTTAAACCGCTTGGCGGAATGTACAAAACTTTATACATATGTTGCCCCTGCGATAAACAGCTGCGAGACGGATTCCATCCTTAGTTCTCGCCAATGAAGCATTGAAGTCTATTGGGGGTGGGGCGTAAAGGATCAAACGTAATAACGGTTTCATTTACATTGACATGCTCAAATATTTTGTGACGAAAACCTCATAATACAGTCATAGTAGGACAAATCTGTTGTATATGTGACTTAATTTTGAATTAGGACCCCAAAGACAGTGTATAGAGATTGGGCGAATACCAGGAGGGTAAGGGATTTTGGACTATGTCATAAATAGTATGAAACTTTCTTATACCGAGTCTCCTTGATATTCACTCCCCCGATTATAATTTGACTAAGGAATATGCATATATGTTTTTGTAAGTATGAATATTTATGCAGGTGTGTACGCGCACATGTGTATACGCATATATATATATATATATATATATATATATATATATATATATATATATATATATATATATATATATATATATATATATATATAGTATGTACGCTGTATCAATGATATATCACGAGATGCATAAATTTTTCATTAAAAGGAAACGAAGCTTGCTGAGTTTCCTTTAAAAGAAAAATTTATACAACGAGTGGTATATCATTGATACAGCGTACATACTGTACATATATTTTATTTATATCACATACAAATACATATATTTGCCCTTTGAACGGGGTTCAGATTTACCACAGGCAGCTGTGTATTGACCTAGTGAATGAACTCCTCACATCCCCGAGTGTGTGCGCTACAAAATATAGTTCTATGCCTTTTGTGGCTATTTACAATCACCTTTGCACATTGATAAGTTGATTGTTTTCTTTTTTCTGGTTTCTATTTTTCTTCACATTGATTAAATCAATATAATACTTATGATTTAAACATGAAAAATGGTTTTAATAATAAAAGTAGAGCACTATCAACACTTGGTTACCTACACCATTCACATGAACGCAATGCCATTCACCTTCAGGCTCATGGATATTAAAGGTGGAATAGAAACTAAGCGAAATGACGAACCAACAAGAGGTAATTAAAATATTTTAATATATTTACAGTTGATCTAAGTCATTATTCTGCTTTAGCAACAGTACAACCGACCATAATTTCTCTCTCTCTCTCTCTCTCTCTCTCTCTCTCTCTCTCTCTCTCTCTCTCTCTCTCATCCTTTGGTCGGTTTGACTTAACTTTTACCATCAATCATAAATCCAGAGATATCGTGGGATGACACAAACGAGCATCCTCTACGTTCTTCATTTCATAGATTTTAGCCCGTATCTTGCTACGATGGTCCAGAGAGAGAGAATGAGGGGGGGGGGGTCTTTCGACATTTTCATATTTAATTAATATTAATTGATTTTGAGAACGTTAGAGTATGTTTAAGAAACAACAACAAAACATAACATTAAATACATCACAGTATGTGCACTACGTAACCGAGGAATTTACTGTATAATGGCGACCTGGTTTGCAACATTGTATCATTGATAAACACTGTAGATAAATCCCTTTGAAAGTGCACACGTATCGTTACGACGAACCATATTATTGAAGGTTACTTGGTGTAATTTCTATTTCAAGGTATTAATCCAGCCCAAATTCCTTTTCTCTCTCACTCCACATTTCTGCGCAGTTTGTCTGTTATGCATGAAAGAGGAGGGGAGAACAGAAAGCAAAAAGGATTGTGATGAAAATGTGTACCATATTAAATTCATTTAAAAACGGGGATTATTAATACTTTTCATCGTTATTTTCATACGTCACTAGTGACTAATGTGTGGAAATTGATCATTGATCTAGAATCAACTGCAGACGCTCGCGAGAATGTTTATATATGCGTATTATTGCGCCATGGGCGGATCACAATTTGATATACCAATAGCATTGGTATATCAAATTGCTTTATACCAACACTTTAAATGCCATGTTATTTTTAATGCATGTGGTATATATATATATATATATATATATATATATATATATATATATATATATATATATATAGAGAGAGAGAGAGAGAGAGAGAGAGAGAGAGAGAGAGAGAGTATGATGTATATCTTTGCATAAGCATATAAATGTATGTCTATATGTATGTATATGTCTATATATCTGAATGTGTATATCTACACGTATTCGAAGCTATTATACTACGATCCAAATATGATTAAATTTATTTGTCCAGGAACGCCAGTATAAGTTCAATAATGTAAGAATTATTCATCAATTTCTATATATGTACCCGTAAGTTTGTGTGTGAGCTATTATTACATGTGGTTTCACATTTCTTTATTCCTTTATAATCTGGCACCTCAAACAATTATTGCTTTAAATTATTATTGTTCTTAAATTTATTAAAATGTAACTTAAATTTTCTTTGAAATATTATGTATTTTGCATTTGTCATAGGAAGGGCCATTCTAAGTTGGAAGAAACTCTTCATTCGGAACTACCTTTGCTATTTCTGCAAAACTAAAATATGCCTCGGATGAGTGTCTACGCAGTAATTTACAGAAAAATCATACATTTTGTTCGCCTGAAATTTCTCTACAAAAACGAAACTCTAATATGTTACGACTACCTTGGCTGTTTCTGACATTGGGTTGACTGAAGGACCGACCTAGTTGTTACGAATCTTGTTTAAAAAATGTCTAGCTCGATCTCTCATAACTTCTCGGTCAATTCTTATTTCGTAAATAGCCAAAGTGGTCCTAAGGGGAACTAACGAAATATATTATAGATATGATCTGCAGGACTGACCTCGAAGTTACGAATGTAACCCTTTTGCTCTACTAATATATGCGATCAAATGTTTAAAACCCAAAAGACATGCCAAGTCATCACAGTTGCTATCATTAGCAATTGTAAATAAGTGAATATTAAAACATTTTCTTTTTGTCAAAATTTATCATTTATACTTTTCTTGTCCTAATAGCAATAAAATCATGAAATGGAAAGAACAAAATGAGAAAATATAAAAGATATGGAAAAGTAAAGCTGGGTATAAAGCTAAATGTAAATTTATTTGGATTTTACAAGACGTTCGCATGTTGTAACTCGAACACCATACCTCTACGTTGCAACCACTTTCAAGCCATTCCTGTCTGTGCCAATCAAATGAATCGGAACACCTCTGAACTTTTGCACACCATAGGCACTTGAATGCAGTTTTCTGGGTAACACACGTATAACAATCTTTTGCCACGTTACACGCTGCAAAATACAAAATTGATTATTTATGAAATAAGAAATTATATACTTATCAAATAAGTTTCCTACAATTTAAACGCCATACAGTGCAAAGGGACTACCATAAAATCGACTTTGGCTGTCATTGAATTTTATATGCTATTAATTTATTAAGTCAATTGAAATTATCCACCTACAATATTCAATTTTCTCACAGGATATCAGTTATGTTCAACATTTATTATTTAAAGTGCTTTCTCTCCATCATGGATGATCTTCAGGAACATATATTCTACTTTCTAGCTTCGCGCGGTATTCCCGGGATGCACATATAAATGCATAAATCACATTTTTAAAATTGCAATCCATGTTCTCTTTAACTTTAAATAAGTTACTATTTTTAAACATAATCGTATTTCCTTCTTGCATTAGAATATGTAAAAGGAGAAGTATTTCGGAAAGAATGAAAATTATTAGCAATAGGAGACAACCCGAAAATTTGAAACAAATTCTTCCGAGGTCTAAATTTAACTTCATTGTAATAGAGGCCCGTGTTACGAAATGTGGCACGAGTAGATGCAAATATGAAATTGTGATTCATGCATTGACATATGCAGAATGTGAAGCTTTTTACATCGGTCAAACGAACAATAAACTAAGAAGGAGAATGACAGTAAAAAGACAGCAAACAAAACAGAAGATCTCAGATTGTTAAAAGTTAATAAACATCTGCAGAACTGTTCAGGAGGAAACTTCAAAGTCCTTCCCTTATATAAAACTATTTCCTGATAATGACTATTTAAGAGAGGAAAAGGAACTTTCTTTCATACGCACTCTAGAACGGGACTTTAATAGTTCCACCTAATTATTGAAGATTCATGAAAAATTAAAACAAGTTTCTTTGTACTTTTTATCAATACGCTGACACATGTTATAACATAACTACAGGAAACCGATATCGATTGTTGTAAGTCGTTTGGAGCACTTTATAAATTGTATTGATACACTGACGAACTTTCGTAACTTTTATGAATGCATCTCTCTCTCTCTCTCTCTCTCTCTCTATATCTATATACATATATATATATATATATATATATATATATATATATATATATATATATATATCTGTGCGTGTGTGTGTGTGTGTGTGTGTGTGTACGCACACACATTTTCGTCCTTGGTAAATTTAATGAATGTTCTCGCGATCGTTCATAAGCTTGTCTTTTGTGATAAAAGATACCTGAGAAGAAGGAAAACACAATTGCTTCTTAGCCGATCAACTCTGCTTGCAACTACACTCTAGAACAAAGTACCGCACGGGTGCAAAGTGAGTGAATTACCACTGAATTATTTAGGCCTCAGATCAGTATGTCCATTTGTTGAAGCATGGCGCTGATCTGTTGTGTCGACAAAGGAGAGTAGGCATTATTGTATACAAAACATAATATTTTTTGTTCACCTATTATATATCCAAAAGACCGCTCACGTGACCGCGTAAAATAGTACTAGTTTGGTCCTAAGGCTGTAACCTGGGCTGAGCTATATCAAACCCAAGTGGGTCTAATATCGCCCAGTTGACTGACAAGTTTAAACAGTTGACGATTTCATTAAGAATACCACTGTACTACTGTAAGAACCCTATATAGACTATATCAATTTTCACCTATTACAGTCGGAAAGAAAGGATTCCAAAGATAATGACATAATTAATATGCCTAGCTCAAGGTCACAATCGAACTCCTCTAAGATCCTAATGATGTAAATCCTTTTACCAAGTTATATCGCAATATAATGAGATATATAGTCCCTAGAGAAGTAACAAGCTCAGCCAAACAGACGTTCGATCACATCCATAAAATGGGCAGATCTCACTTGTTACAGAACCAGTACGTATGTGAGTAGCTTGCCAGTAACTTCCCGTGGGTCGGTGATTCTTGCCGGGGCTTTCCCTGTCTTAAATGTGGTATATGAAGTCGCGTAATCAGCTTTGTGGACTACTTGGATCTGATGCCGAGTATTATCGTGAGCGGCGCCAAAGACTTGCGAACGCACCCATCACGGAAAAAGTCAACGATGTTGTCAAAGGTCCAAGCTGTTTCTGTTCATACAAACTTTTTAAATTGCTAAATAAGTAATTAGACAATGTGCTTTTCCATTATAATAAGGTATACACACAGTGAATAAGCTTCGGCAATTCGTGCGAGAGCATGGAATAAGGATACCAACCGGTATGCGAAAGGCAGGTATACTTAGAATTATTAACACTTAGTCCAGATGAACAACGGTTGGTTGTTAGACAACTTCCCACTGAAAGAACCACGACTGGTTTCAACGGCAGCGCCAACAATAAACCGACTCAAACAATCACCAATAGAACGTGGAGTAAGGATATCGAGAGGTACAGCAAACATATACGAAATGCCTGTTTACATTTACAGACGCACGAGCGCAGCGACCAGACGCGGCACTGATGTGGATCTCACCAGGTTTGCCACCAAAGCCGATTTGATTGAAAGAAGCAACCGGGTTGTTCTTCACGTCGACCCGGGAGGGCTTGTGATTTTTCAAAATCAAACTGGAAAACTTAAAACATCAAATTTGGATATCAACAATGTTGTTTTGAAGCCGCAAATCGCCATCGCCAAAATACCTGAAAACCAGGTATAGTCAGAGATGCCGGCGTGTCGGTTCCCTTTATCACAGAGCGCGTCGATGTTGCCAATACTGAGATGAACAATACGTGGACTTAAAGACTGCCCAGGTGCTGTAAGTCCTACTCTCAACAATACGAGTAATAACTTCATGGAACCAAGTAAAAGGAATATTAATAAGCAAATGAAAGGAAGAAACGGCATAACATGTGGTCGACTAATTTCATTGCTGCGATGGATTGTTTGGATAGACATCAATATTACATGTTAGAGGTGCGTGAGTCTGGATCGTATTTATCCATCTCATCCGGATATACTGGTGGTGGGGTTCAACGACAATATTGATAAACAATACCTATGGTACACCAATAATGATACCTGCCAGTGATGATAAGATGCTAAATTTTTTCACATTCGCGATATCGGTGTAGTTTGTCGCCGGAGATGAAATTCGGATCGAGGGCCTCATCACCGTAAGGTACTTAATCGTCCTTGGTGTTTGTGATTATGACTTATCATTACAGATTCATTATGAACTCAGAACAGCTACGCGATGACGATGTTTCGGAATTCACAGATGATGTGCTGGATCGGCTGACAGTGGGTGCCAACATCGATGGCGGTTTGGTGACATTGTTGACTAATGTCTGCGTGAAAACGGCTTTACTAGACCCCCATATACACTCAAATATAATATTGCCAACGGCAAAATAGAAAATTACCGTTTGAACCACTCTAGTAAGCTACTACAAATTAGAAAGTAGATTGGAATCATTACATTAGCACTCGAAAACGCCCGGCCGCAGTCTAAACCGCTAGGCGTGAAAACACCTACAGACTAATTGCTTCCACAACGATGGAATGTAATTCACCGATAAATCCATCCAGATAAAATTCTCATTTGATTACGTTCTAACAACATTAACTCAGCTAATAGAAAGATCGTGATTGTTATTCAACAAAGACGCGCTTGTCCGCGTAACAGATCTTGGATAAAAACGTAGCGATTGTTAAAGACACCAAGCAAGGGCGTAATCTATGTGTTTCTAAATAAACGTGATGCCAAACCCGCCGAACGCACTATCACTAGAAACACACATTTTTCTCAGTAAGATATTTTCTACGGTTGCATGGCAGTACCAGTCAAGAAAGAAAATTGGGTAGTCGTGAGAGTGCATGTTGATTCCGAACAAGACCAGCCTGTCGAGCATTTGTACTTCGCAATGAAAATACTAATAGAAAAACTGTTATGGACCCTCAAAGCTACCGACGCGAAAACAATAATCGAAACGGAACAACAGCTGCGTGGCGAAAATCACCAAGAAAACCGTTTTCCTCGCGAAATACATACATGTGTATATTATTGCAGATGCTACTTGTGAACTCCCCACATCAAGGACCGTTGGCCTTGTTGTTGCGGGAATTGCGACTAAGGAAACTATCAAAGACACACCAATCGGATACTGTAATTAAAATCAGATTAGAAATATCGCATCCAACTCAATAACAAGCTCAGCCAATCGGATGCGTGATTACCCGAGTGTGTGTGGGTCTCGCTTAATACCGAAGTCATCAGAGATTTTGATGATATAAGCCATATATAAAAGACGTTAATGACTCCGAGCGATTACAAGCTCATTTCACTAGTATGCGTGAATCTTGCTCATCATCAAAGTTTCACGAGACAGGATCATATTTTAAGTTAGATCAAAATCGACGAAAAATATAATCCCCTGAGTGTAAACATGATTAGCTAATTAGAAGCAAGATCCCATCATTAGCATGTGAGGCACTCGCTAATTTTCAAATTCTTCCGCCAACTTGGTGATATTAACTTATATTGGAAGTTTAATCAAAATCAAACCAGAAATATGCTCAGGCTACTAGAAGTAAGATCACCCCATTAATATGAGTCATTCTCGCTCATTACTGACATTTTTCGAGATCATTATGACATATGATTTTATTACAGTTAGATAGCTATATTAAATTTGAACGGAAATATGACCTCCAGACTGGTAGCAGGGTCAGCGGATCAGATACAAGATAACCTCATAAATATTCGTCGATCTAACTCATACTCAAAATTGTCTGCGATTATATTGATATTAATATGTTGACTTGGCGAGGTGGATGTTTGATTCTATTACACGACGAGCTGAAGGCGACGGGTGAAATGGAATCAAACAGGATTAAATAGCATATAATGGTTTTATCCCATTGTTTTTTAATCCCTCGTTAATGTAAAGCGAGACATAGCTGTCACTATTCCAGAGACGGCAACGGCGATGGCGGCGTCAACAGCCTCTTCAGGGTCTTGGTTACAGTTTTTCATGTACATATATTTCCTACACCCCTTGATAGATTCTCATCACACTTGACATGAATCATCAAGAATCTAAGACAAATCAATCTACACACACTCTACTGTATGACCATGGATAAATTGCAAAGAAAATGTACGTTAAAGATTTGGTTAAGGTTTGGTTATATTTCTTAAAGCCATGATGGATTTTCTTCCAAATTGTCGAAAACTAACAAAGACTTTTTATTATGTCTATATTATGTGTATTATTTATATGATTTTAATTAGAAAGGGTCATTTAGTTAATTACATTTTTAAATACTAATATTCTATATCATCGTAGAATTGCACATTAAAGAAAGGGTCATTCTTGTAAATAAAGTGCGCAATTCATTCATTGTTTCAATGTTGAGTTCAATTATTGTTCAAGTAAATATCGCGTGATCGGACTTCAGTACACGAGTTCTTGAAAGGCCAAGCTGACCTAACTCCTGATTGGTCAGTGTTAAAGCAGCTGATCTTTTTTCATTTGAGATTATTATAGAATCTAACAGCGACGCTCTCTGTATTACTTCTTAACTTTGTATATAAGAGTTGCATTACTGAGAATTAGGCATTCTTAGCAATAATCATCAGTCTCAGAGGGGTGATATTTTATTGTGTTTAATTAACAGGATTAATTTATTTATTAATTTATTTATTCATTTATTCATTGGGATTATTATGTGCTCGAACTATTCCGTCCATTTGGAATTATAATAATTACGGAATTACTGTGATTTCATTTAAAGACTTTTTCGGATTATATCATTGTGATTCATACTGCACTATTGGTACACCAGTACAATAGTGACCATCATTCGGAATACCACTGGAAATAGCTTGGATGGCTCGATTCTTTTGGATTTAATAGAACATTTAGGATCATGTAGGATTTCAATCACCATACTATAGGTCATTTTTAATTTTTCACTTTGTCTTTTTAGGGAAATAAATTATAGTTTCAATTTTACAAAACTCGTTGGTTTTTCGCTCTTTTCTGTTACGTAATTTAAGACCATAGAGTCGCAACACTTTTGAAAACAATCGCCGAGGACTTTTGAAAACAATGCCGTTTAGCAAATAATAAGAGCACAAAACAAAATGTGCATAATGGAGAGGTGCACAGCTCGCCGCAACAATCTTCTCAGCACGCTAAACGCCCATTGACTCGCACAAAAGGATATCACGTATGAGTTTGAAAAGGCCCTCGCGTCACTCATAAAGCCAACAAAGAAAACCGCGGAAGCAAATGCCCGCGCTACAAAGACCACAGAGGAGACACGTGAGGATAACAAAGACGTAAGGCAGGCCGTCGAAGAGATTCATCAGGAGATCAAATGTGCACAGCAGTCGTCGAAGAAAGAAGGGGGCAATCCGAAAAGGCGCCTGGGGAAGCCCTGAAAATGCTGCCTTATCACACAGCCAACCTACCCAAGCCCGAGTCAAATCAAGGTGGTTTATGACTCAAAGTGTTTGCACATGAGCAGTCAGTGGATATTTCGAAGTTCCCAAAATACTTTCAAAGACAGAACAGACTTTTTTTATCCCACCTGCGGATCATTCAAGAGCATACCCACCCACGAACAACACAGATGGCCTTAGAAAGCCCAAGATTGACGTCAACTTTCCAGAGTCAATTGAGACTCCAAAAGGTCGTCGCATCAAGATTGAGCTGACTACGAGTCCACTATTATTACTGGCCCAAAATCTGTTCCCATCCTTTTGACGACCTTCCGGCCATATAGACCCCATTAAACGGAAAGTTCAGTAATAGATTACTGCCCTGAAAGACGATGCCATCAAACTCAGCATTTCAGCCAAGGAGCCAATCCTTTCTGCAGCGATGGACATCGGTTTCGCGGCCTACCGCATTAATATCGTGAAATCAAACCTACGCCAGCTGCTTGGGTGGACCCGACACGGTTGACTCCGCTAGCACCATTGTAACCAGAGCTATAACATCGTGTCCAGCATTGTGCAGATCACCAGCACGATTTCTTTATTGTACGTGAACTAGAGCAAACGATGAAGATCTGGCACATATCAAGTAATTCAGCCTGACTTGATTTTTAAAAAAAAACTAAACTGATAGAATTTAATTTACTATACTCAGGTCATACAAAAATGGTAGCCTGATGTTTGAATCCCGTTTGTCCCAGAAAGTTTTGACCTGTTTAACATGGGGTTCCCGTTTGACCGTGGCATAGAGACCAATACTATTAAACCTATGGACATTTTTTACATTATATTTCACGAGGGAAGGGCACAGAGACCCAAAAATAAAAAATATAACATTCATGCTGAATTTACATATTTTAAATTTAATAATGGTCCACAATTCTCATACATTACCTACTGTTTGGAATTAGGATTTTTGAATATCAATTTCCGTGGACTAAACGTTTCGCATACCCATTCTTCTTCATATTCTGCGGACCATTCAAGAGCGTATCCACCCACGAACAAGACAGATGGCCTTAGAAAGCCTAAGATTGACGTCAACTTTGCAGAGTCAGTTGATTCTGGATTGCATAGGATTCATATATATATATATATATATATATATATATATATATATATATATATATACAAGACTTATAATACTTACTTGTGATCGGGTGGAAGATAATAACAGTCTTTGGCTTGACGTTTGTAAAGTTGATTTTGATCGCATGGTAACTGTAGATTGTCCGTATAATCTGACCACCTGGAAAATGTAAGGATTTTACACTGGACTACTGGAAATAATTTAAGATCCTATAAGGGATCCCTATATAAAAGATCTAAACACAAATATTATCTATCCAGGTGGCATTTGTGTAATAAGAAGTTGTGTTCAAAAGCAAAGCATTTTGAGACAGAGAACCAGTCTAAAAGTTTAAGAATACACTCACGTCATCTATTGACATTCAAGAATAGTGACTGTGTTTCATTACAATTTTTCTTTTTGTTTATCTCGATTGCGCAACTACTTCTAACATTTCATATCTTGTACTCTCGTCTTGGAGTGACGGGAGTCATATACTGGACAATAGCAGCGAAACAGTGTCAAACAAATAGCAAATAACATTAAAATTAAAAAATATGAATTTCTTGTACAAATTATGGGGATGCAAAACATTTTCTTTTGTTGTGTTCAGATTGGGAAAGTAATAATCTTGTGTGAAAAATATGTTTGCCTAAATTTTGGGTATGTATGTATGTATGTATGTATGTATGTATGTATGCATGTATTGAGACACATTTACAAAATTCACTATATGAACCAATCACGTGATAACTTAAACATTATTTCAGCTGATTCACATAGGATTTTTATTGCCATTTATGGCCTTTCATTCATGAAGATCATCTAGATTGTCTTGTCCAAAGAAATTCTTTCAAGTTTATTTCCATTTATCTCTACAGAAATTCATAACCCGCTGATTTCGTTCAGAAAAGCAAACTGACGAATATCCAGAGCAGAGAAGAACACGCCTATACGTTAGCATAGATTCTTCTACGAAATCGTGATTTCTGGTTTTAAAATTTTACCACTTTATCAAAGAATAATTTCTTGGTAACCATCCGAAATTTAGTATTCCAAATATAATTATGTAATGATTTACACTTGAACTGGGAATTTTGACTTAATATCAACTGATTGACAGCAAGTTGAAAGCAAGTGGAACTTTGCAGTTGAAGACTCCCTTTTAGTGATATCCAAGACATTTTTGTTGCCTTGCTCAGTGTCCTCAACGGACGAATCACCGACTCCACCTTCCTGAAATTCGAACGTTAGCATATCTACCGATCATGGACCAATTCTATCACTGACTAGGGAAGTCATTACGTAATTTCGACTACATCGCAGGGCTGATTCTCCAATATTGCCCACGTATCCTTAAAATTTTCATATATTGATATATTTGTTTTTGATTTGTTTGCTTTTTTTTAAAAATAATGAAATCCCTCCAAACATTAAGTATTGTAATTTATAGGCGTAGTTTTCACGGCTTTGGCGATTCTTCAATTGTAATTAAAGTCATACTAACGCGCATTTTTTGTGTCAGTATAAAATGCATCGGCCAATCCGATCTTCACCGGGTGATTTAAAGTCGATATATTTGAAATCGCAACAGGTACCTAGAAAGAAATAAGCACACAAAACAAACAGCTCAGAATTTAAACTTTGCCTCAGCGATAATTTTCTTTTAAATAGATCTGAAATCAGAAAAATGTTGATAAAACTATTATATTACCAAGAAAAAAATGTGATGATTCAAAGATTCAAAGATCCGATTATTTAAATAAACCTTTTCTCCAGTCACACGCACATACACACATATATATATATATATATATATATATATATATATATATATATATATATATATATATATATATATATATATATATATATATATAGATACAGAGAGAGAGAGTAGACAGACAGACGCAGACAGACATAGAAAGGGGGTAGAGAAAAAACGATTGTGCTCCTTTTACATACATAAATGAATAAACAAGACACAAACCTAATTTGATATTCAAACAGAAAAGCGACATACCTTTTGGTAGATGAAAGCAATTGATCCGTTTTTATATAGGATAGTTTGAAACTTGAATGGACCGACTGAAATAGGTAAAATAAGATACAAAAAGGATCATTACAAACATGGGGGGAGGGGGCAAATACACTTTCAAGTTGTGCATCTCAAAGTTTTCTTGGCGATAAGAATGCGGGAAAACAACCTTACTATGTCCTACATAGTGGGGGTGGGTGTAATTCATAATTCAGTTGGCATAGTGTAGAACTCATAATCCACATGCTATCTGATACCTTAGTCTCATATCTTCATTCTTCAATCCAAAACAAAAAAGGGGAAAAAAATATCTCCCAAGAACTATAGTTAAATATGCCACAGATGGTTCCAATTATTCCATTTGTTTAAAATATGCCACGGATGGTTCCAATTATTCCATTTGTTTAAAATATGCTGCGAAAAGTCTTTGCAGACAGATTGGTTTAATTTTTTTCCAATATATACTTGGCAAGATATCAAAAACTATAATATCCGTATTGCATCGGTACCGGCAGTTTTGACACTTTTCGTACACCATTATATCGGTATTGCAACGGTATCGGCAGTTTTCACCATTTTCGTATACCATAATATATTGACACAAACTGATATTGCTGATTAGCTGACGACTTTGGTTGTGTTTCATGGAAATGTTTTGATTTGGAAGTAAACTTACGAATGAACTCCTTACTCCTACCATTTTCGTGCATATTTTTGAAGTTCATGAAAGTCCGTTTATATGATGGATTGAGAGAAAGAACATTTTAGATGGTTTTATCAATGTTTGTCATCGAGGTCTTCTTTGAAAATAAATGTCTTCTATTAAAAATGCAGCACTTGATTTATTTAACGACTAAGTTATTCATAATAATGATGGGTAAATGTTAGTTCAGCGGACCTAAAAATGGAGTTGGGGTTTTAAAGCAGGAATAACCAATGTGTGTTACTTTCTCGCTCATTGTGTCATTGAACAGAGCTCTGAACTAGGCGTCTGAATTTTTAACGAAATGCCTGATTGTTTCAAGGACAGATCTGACCTCAACTCTGCATGAGAAAAACTAGTAGGTTTTAAAGCCTCTCGTAAAGTGCGATACAATTGGTCTGCTTCTGTCCTAGGTCGATAAATCAGCCCACACCTACAATAATATTGACCGTCGGATAATGGGCTGATGTCGCCTATTCATTAAAACCTGCAAAAATTTGCTGCACCCTTGTCTGTACACTTCGGTGTATATTTTATACATTTACCGGTATTTCTCGAGGCTGTTGAGCTACCGTCGGCATAAGGGTTCTTTTGGCAATATGTACATCTATTTTCGGATCAAATCCTATGTTTGGCAACTTGTAAATACAAGCGCAATAACACACCCCTCTGTCTTGTGACTATTTTGAATTTTGTGCTACATATGGATGTTACCAAATGCCGGTAAGTGTCTAACCTGTACGCAGATGTGTTCCGGAAAAATTTGCATGCAGCAAAATTGCACATTTTAATAACAGGTAACATCATACCCACATATCATCAATCAGTATCAACACAGATGGGGGGGGGGGGAGATGATTTATCGGACTACTTCTGTCTCTATTTGCCAAACTAAGTCTCTCTTAAAGAGATGCTATGGGTCTGTTTCTGTCCCTATTTGCCAAACTAAGCCAACTAAAACTGTTTTTCAGTAATTTAAGAGTATGTATATATATATATATATATATATATATATATATATATATATATATATATATATATATATATATATATGGAAAGAGATGAAATAGCAGAAGGGCCATTGTTTATCACCTTGTATAGCAACCCCCAAGACTCGTTTATAGGTCGAGTCCAACTCCAAACTGCACAGATCCAGGTGTGCGTTCGCATAATGCACCGACAGATCTAGGTCTATGCAGATTCTTAGGAGTAATCAGTTAAACAAACAATATAGGCCCTGTTCTGCCAGCGCATTATGGGACAGCAAATCCGGTCTAAAATGCTTACAGCTGGACTCGATTTATAAACGATTGCAAACGGTAAATGAAGTCACGGATGGGTGAGAATACTGTTTCTCTAATATACATGTCTGCTAGTAAGATCATAAATTTCCAAAGAAAACAGGAGATCAAACTGAGTCGGATATCGTTCACGCGTTGGCAAAAAAAAAGAATAGCCTACAAACCAGTAATCTCAAATTGCCGGGTAATCTGGATTGATAAACCTTAATGCCGGGATACTCTTTCAGGTCAAATTTGGTCAAAATCACAAGGCCAATTTTAAGAAGTCAATTCAAGTTTTTTTTTTCTACATTTAGTAACAGCCACCAAATTTAATGGTGATAATTATTATTTATATTGATATAATGCTAAGATAATATTCGTAAAATATTGTCAAAATTTGTTTAGTGGTTTATTAAAAATTGGAAATGATAAACAAATTGACGGACGAGCAACGAATGATACACGACCATGGCGAGGCCATAACCTCACCAATTTTAAGAACAGGAGAGGCATTCAAGATAAAAAAAGAAAGCAGAAATAATAAAACACCTTTTCTTTTTGGTAAAGAATGAAGATTTCATACACGATTCACGCGAAACAACTATGAATGGGCAATCGAACATAATTGTCGCATGAAGCAAAAGTACCTCTGTAATTGGAGAATCGTATGACAATTTGTAATTTCCTAGAGATATGCATTTGTCAAACAATTTATATTCGTTCACATATAATCGGCAGGCTACAAAATCCCGGTTTATCTCCGGGAAAATTCATCTCAAACCTATTTTATTAATTAGAAGCGTTTGAGTGCAATTGTTCGTTCTATTGTCACCATCACGAAGTAATGAAATTATATTGATTGTAATCTGCTCAATAATAAACTATGTTAATTAAGCATGTCACACTAAACCATTTCGGTAAATTTTGAAATAGGCCAGAAACAACATGTCACACTAAACCATTTTGATAAATTTTTAAATAGGCCAGAAACAACATGTTATAGAAATGTGTTACATAGTCTGAACTACAAAATATTAGTCATTTTCAGAGAGACAGACAGACAGAGAGAAGGCTGTTTATTTTAAAACAAAAATTGCGAGCTTACAATCCCCTTGGTCTACTAAGTAAACATTTCGCCATTCCACAATGAATTGGTTAGCTGCAAAATAATAAACATATTTTTAAACGGATTTGTTTCCGGGGTCTCTTTACCTATAATCCATTCATCCAACCATCCATTAATCCATTCGTCCATCTTCACACACACACACACACACACACACACACACACACATACATACATACATGCTTACATACATAGAACGGTAACGTTAAATGTCTACTTGCTATATTTATGTATGTATCTTTTATTACGTATATGTCAATGTACCTACAAAAATGCATATTGCATTTTATTTGGTATGTTAAAATAGAAGACAAATTCGTTAAATAATGACAATTCGTTTATTCCTCTGTTGTAGTGGTGTGGATTGTTTTATTGTTTTTTTGTTTTTTTTTTTATGTTTGTCAGTCTGTGTGACATACATAGACATCGATACACAAGCAGTATTTACCGTATTCTTGGAAGTAAATGTCGGAATTACTTCCCATCGTCCCGAAGTCGGCCATCAGAGGTGCTGTGTATTGGGTTGCCGTAAGAAATGTGTGAACAAACGGACTCATGTATAAAAAACCTGAATAATAATAAGATTAATAATGTAAAAACGGTGAGAAGTCATTGAAGGAAAAAGAATTGTAAAAATCCAAGTCATTTTAGTTGTCATAGTGAATAAATCGGCTTTTACTGGTGTAAATTATCTGACATTAAAATAAAACTTCCAAGCAACCAGCTTCACCATAGTTTAAAGCTTGAAAACAATTTCCCTTCCTTTCCGGTTTAACAGCCTGATCTAAGTTACAAGGCCTGTGTCACAACTCAAAAGTATGTGTGCATTTGCAAAATGATAGACTGAATCACATCACTGATCAGGCCCCGTTAACAAGAAAACTCCAAAGTGTAAAAGAGAAATCAACATCATGGTATGTTTTACCTGCTCCGGCACATCATTATTCTCAAAAAGTCACTAGATTAAGAAAAGTAGTTTTTCCTGATCTTATTCATGGTGAGAAGTATTCCCCAAGATGCATACACCCTTAAAGCTTCATGACCGTACATGTAAGTGTCAGCGAAACCGGGCTATATTCAAAACAAATGAATTACTGAACAGTGAAAATTATGTCACTGTGATCTACTTGTGCATGTGGATATGAAGTGTCATTAGTAGGTCAGCAAAAGCAGGTCACTCTGACCTCTATTTTCCAGTGATGAACAGTATTCTGCATGAGTGTACATACAGCAGTATCAGGAAAGCTGAGCTAAATGCAAAAAAACTCAAACTTCACAAGTTCCGGGTTTGTTCTTTTTTTCAACCGATCACTTCTAGTGAGGCATTATGGGATTGCGAACTACAAACAATATTTATTTGAAAGCTTTGCAACGTGCAAAATTACGCACCTCCGAAAACGAAGATTTGACAACGAAAGTGCTCCAATAAGCATCGGCAATGTTCACGCTTTGCAAAAACACATATTAGTATACTTATTTTGAAAGAATTGTGCGTAGTTTAAAATTACTTCCAAGAGATGTATTAGATTGACTTCACAAGTCATGAAATTTAACACAGTAATGGGGCCACTTGTTTGGAACTAATTTGTTGCTCTTAACATACAGACCTGACCTCAAGTTAATCGGCGTAGGAATAACATCCACAACTGCACAGTAGCAGAGTCGCTTATTTAGCGACTATGGCGAAGAGTGCAAGAAACTTAACTTTGTCTCACAGAAATAGCCAAGGACGTTCCAGTTGATAATCAATCATAGCTGACTTTTTAACAGTAACTTCGCCTATATTTTATTCAAGCACAATCTCAAATCCAATGTGAAAAGTTAACTATCTCTAGACCAGAGTTTTATATTAGAAACCAGATTTAGATTTCATACTGTATCCATTTTGTATCCTGATACACAAACACTTTTCTTTTTTATTTGTTTTCTAGAAGGAGTTTGTCCTGGTACACAAACTCTTTCCAGAAGACCAATAAAACCAGGTAATGGGCAAGCCAAAAGCATCGCGTATGCATTCACACTGCGCTCAGTTTAAAAATTTTTTAAAGAAGTTTCAGTGATTTACTTAAGACATGGATGTAGCATTACTTACCTCCGGTTGTTATAGTAACGTTGTAAATTTGATGACCATAGAACAGGAATGAAGAATTTTTAAACTGAATGGTCTGAAAAATAAATATAAAAAAAATGAAAAACCAATTAATGTAATCATAGGGTCTACAATATTCCCTTGTCAAAAAATGTACCATTTCAATTTACAAATGGCCTGTCTATGGATCTGTGAACTAGAGGAGTAAGGAACAGCTCCACACAAACACATGTTATTAATGATAACATTTAATGTGCTGTAAATTATGTACATATTTACATTGTCAGCACTTCATTCAATAAATCAACGATTATATCAATTCAACATATATAATTAAATGTAAATGTTATTGGTACCAGTCAGTCACTCAAATGTAAATATATCAATAGTTCTATGTTCATAAACGTTCATCTTGCTACAAACACTAGTCGTCACGCTGAAAGGGAATAATGCAGGTCATCGCAGTACGAAATTATAATAGTTGTCCACACAGGACAGACGTATCCACCCGCACAGAGAAAAATGCAAGTTCACGTAGGACTGTATTACAGCTGATCAAACAGGACAGATATTAGCACCCACACAGGGAACAATACACGTCCACACATGACTGGATTATGCCTACCCACAAAGGATACACATCTGCACCTACACAGGGAATAATACATGTCCACAAAGGACTAAATTATGCCTGCCCAGTGCCCACAGAGAATAGACATCAACACCAACACAGTGAACAATACACGTCCACACAGGACGTTTCCCCAAACTCCACACAGGAGAAAGGTTTGTTTCTTTAACAGAAACATGTATCTTTCTTGCTTGTCCGATTTATGCTGATGATGTGATATAACAGCGAGACCTTCCGGTTTATGCTGATGATGTGATATAACAGTGAGACCGTCCGAATCAACACAGGCGAAATCCTAATATGCTGACAACCAAGCAAGCAAGTCTCTGTTTGAGCATTTGTTCATCTCTACATGGCCCAAGAATATGTAAATAAAGTTTGTACTGCTTTTACATCTTGCAGTTGTTATGCATATCTAATTTGTTACGTGTCATTAACCTTTGTCCAGAAATGAGGGTAAGAACTTGGGCTTACCTGACAGATGTCTCTTTTGGGAAACAACATATTACACAGCTAATTCTCATATATAACTGTAGATTATATATTAAAATAATTATCAATTGTAGGTAAACATGTTTACATGGCCTTTTGACCTTGGAAATTTCTAGAAGTAATCACATTTATGAGTTTGATGGAAAAATGACACTTATTCTGGTTCTGTTATTGTGTCTTAGTTTTTTTATATTTATTGTTGTTTTCATCAGAATTACTCATTCTATATGTTTAACATCAATCTTAGTGAATAAAATTTCTTCAATAATAATTTGACAGGATTTATTTAAATTATTCATTGGAATTAGAAGGTGCTCATTGATTTTAGGACTAAATTACTATTTTTGAATTATTGTGAATTCATTTAAGGACATTTTAGATTATATCATTGTGATGCATCAAGACTGTTGACACATTAGCAAATTCAAGACCATTGGCATATCAGCACATTCAAGTTTGGAATTTATTTAGAACACCACTGGAATTCATTTGGAACGCTATTTACTTTTGTACTTGTGATAGAACTTTAGGACTGCTTGGGATTTAATTCACAATACTTTAAGTTCCTTTTAAACGTTTTCACTTTGTATTCTACGGAAATAAATTATTTGTTGATTTTTATAAAATTTGTTGGTTTTCGATCTTTTCTATTAGTTGAAGACCATTTATTCGTAACACAATCTTGTAGCAAAAATGCCTAGTTGGCAATTCAGCCCTCTCTATGCACAGCTCTTGCTACACCGTCTGCAAAAAACTCGTGCACAGCAATATACAATGCACTGTGCGCCTAGGACAACTCAAAACTTGCAAAACTATTGGTGAACACTATCTATACTGCATAAATTAAGGCACACAAACAGTTTAGCTATGCAAACGTGCATTCATCTGCAAGCTGTATAGTTCTGTGAACATTTAGGCAGAACAAAATTATTAAAACTTATGAACTTCACTACTAACTTGTGACATCCCCAAAATACTAACAACAAAGTTTATAATAATAATAATAATAATAATAATAATAATAATAATAATAATAATAATAAATTACATAGAAGGTAACTCAATTAGTGACTACACTAAATTCTCTGGATGCCTTCTTTCTGCAACAAAAATCTTGAAAAAATAACACGAAAACAATAAGCAATTCGTGTAACTATTATATATTTCTCTTTATCATACATACTTAACTGCAACATTCTTAAATACATGCATTCACATACCATCATACCAATTTACATTCATGCACGCTCGTATACACAACAATATCACATTTCCTAAATGCACCAAAAACCAAATCAATCCCGTATAAAAATAGAAAGAAAGAGAAACAAAATATGACATGTATAGATACATAACCTATAATCAACACAACAGTAGGGCCTTCTGCAAGATTCCCAGAAAATGTTATATACAAGCAAGTTTATGAAAAATGTTTAACACAGGGTTGTTGGAACCTGGGCCGCGGCAGATGTTTCGCAAATTATAAATATACACGTTCTTGGCCGCACCAGTAACTTACAAAGTCCCCTGTCACCGAAAGAGCCGCCCCACTTGTGAAATCGTTCTGACACCCTTGTAGTACGTGTCTGTGCGTGTGTGCCTACTATTGTGTGTGTGTGTGTGTGTGTGTGTGTGTGTGTGTGTGTGTGTGTGTGTGATTGTTGCCTATAATTTTCCTACCCTTTGATGTTTCGAACACCATCGATCCATAAATCATTTTAGTACAGAGAACTTTTTCCTTATTTAAATTTGAGTTTTTCAGTTACGTAAGGTGATAATTCATTTTTTGCTCCTATAATTATCTATGCACTTGAATAAATTAATACCTAATACATGAAAAATTCAGACAATAAAGTTATAACCAAGATATTATTGGTTGCTTCTACAATATCCCCGAAAAATTAATTCCACCTTTCAGGTATATGATAAATTATTTCACATATACCTAAGAATATATAACTCATAAAAAACAGTATTGGCAGTTTATGTTCCTTATTCTGCAGTGTATACTTACTAGACCATATTAAATGTCTAAAAATGGCAGCAAAACTCCTAAACATTTATTGCTAAAAAAAATAGAAAGAAATTTAAGTGTCAGCTTTTTTTTCTTCTGATTTTTCTCTTTTTGTCTGGCTAAAATGGTATAACTGGCAAAATTATATTTTCGTTTTCTCACTTTCTATTCGGACACAGCAATCCAGAAGCTTGCACATCGTTAAGTCTCTCTCTCTCTCTCTCTGAGCTTTACCTGAGCTTTCATGCTAGTGTTTCTTAGTTCCTGATGCAGTGTGGCGTTGCTTAGCTCCACCCAATAATTGTCTGCCTGGCTTTGCATTACGGTCGACGTGTAGTACTCATGCGTGTCCTGAAAGTCAAATAGATTATTTTAACGGAACGAAATACATATGTTAGGATGCAATGTTTCAGTAAATTGTATTAAAAACAATTTTTTATTCTGGTAATATAAATGTGAACTACTTCAATAAAGATTGCGCTTTTCTATGTGAAATCAAAAGAATCCTACACATTGTATATTACTTTAAGTTTGGAACTCATCAGCAAGGGCGCTGAGCAAGCAAATTCATTTCTGCCCAGTATATCACCAAGGTTTCACGTGTTCATGGAAAATTCTGTCTCATGACGTACATAGACCCAGACGGTAGTCGGTAGGAAAAAATGAAGCCTCTCTTTGAGATTCTGGCGAAACCCAAGAACTAAGAGGTATGCCATATTTGGCCGCGTCCTAAGAAACTATGTATAAGAAGCGAGAAGATTTGCTGGGAAAAATTAGTCCCTTTCGTCAGAACTCGGACAGCTTGTCTTCCTAATAGGTAAACTACTGTCTGCGTAAAATTTTCTATGCAGCAGAGGGATTTCTAATGTTAAACTGTTAAAGTAAGAGTTCAGTCTAAGATCGTTACATTTGCAACATTGGATTATTTTAATATTTCTTTACTGTTCCTTAATATAATGTATTGGAAAGTTTAATTGTTTGAAGAATTTATATTTACTTGTAATTATATTATTGATAATTTAAAAGACGACGTTCGCTACCAACTTCATACTCAGTAATAATTAATTCAGAAACAAAATACTCTTTAAATAATAGAGTTTAATATTTTGGTATTTTAGATTAAATTCAGTAAAATATATTTCTACTAAATGATTGCGGTATTAGTCTGAAATATTGAATTTTAGACTCTTTAGCCATCGTGAATTTATTCGATATTTAATTATCTGTATTATATTCTAACAGGCAGAAATTATACAAACGTATGAAGCTGGTAAGTGAGGGAATATCGTAGTTTTTTTTATGTATCTCTTATATCCGTATCAATCTACATAAACTTACATTACGGATTCTGTTTATTTCTGCTTTTATTTAGAGTGGAAATAATCTAGATAGAAGGGCTAACAAATGATTTAATTATGGATCAGACGACGCACCTTTCAATTCCTCCGCGTTCAAAAAATAGTCAAACTCGAACTGAAGCAATATTTGCACAATTCTATAACCAATAACATTTAAAATTAGATTTTTCTTTTACAAATTACAATTCGAAGAGTAAATGTCCTTCCAGTCAATAGAATATTTCACACGAACAACATCGTTATTTAACACTGGCTTACGGATGGAAATTTAAATATGCTGTCACACAGTTCACTCGGTCTGGTTAGCTGGAGGAGTTGTGGCACCATACACATGGATTTCAATGAGACTGTTTAAAACGTTTCCACCGAAAAATGTGTCCATTCCACCATGGACTTTTACCACAGAGGCAGTAATATGGCAGAAGAAATAGTATTCCAGCTGCTGGATATTTGCCTGAAGGGTTGATTACTTGATGCAGAAATTGAACTCTATCTAGAGGTATTGCTGTGGACGATGTTAGTACTAATAATCGTACCCCTATCTCCTTCGTCTACTAGGTACTAAAATGTTCCTATATGTATCAATGGAGCAGTGTGATTCACACCCGACGTTTTATTTTTGCATGCTGTCAGAATGTTTGAAGAGATTGCAAACACAGCCTTAAACAAATTAAATGGTCCTCTTTTATAGTACCAGAATTCCTGAATTTCATTGTCGAAACACGTGTAAAATAGCATTTACCTTCTTCATACAAATTTTGCTTTTGGGTCATTCGCCATATTAGTTCATCAAATACTACTTCCGTTTTCATTCTCGTTTTTCGGTGTGCTGTATAATGACATTGCATCCTTATTTGGAAACAAAAACAGACTGTTGTAAATATGGCGTGCTTTGAGTCGGAGATACAGCGAATTAAAATAAAATACCGTATATCAGTGACTTTAAGTTAATATTCGCCTTTTAAATGAGAAATGTCTTACCACCCACAATTATTGTTTCGCGGGTTGTCATTTAACAATTAATAGCGTATCATATAATATCTAAATATTATTTAGCAAGCCTTATTTGGAAAAGGAATTATCTCGTGTTATCTGTCATTGTGGACAGAACACGGAGAGTGTAAACATACCAATATGTTTTCCTTTCCTTTATATAGTGTCAGTAACTCTGTCATACGTCAAACGTCATGAAAAGCATGCCTCTACTTATGTAGTCGATTTTTATTACTCATTTCTTCTTTTTTTTCACATGGCCTGTAGTTTCATTTGCTCAAATGCTATAGGATCACTTCGTGGCCTCGACCATGTAGAGGTTGTGACGTCATAGCTATGGTGGATATATGCTGTACGCGATGCTGATTATTCACATGGCTCTGATGGAATTTATATTCGCACATGGAATGTTTTTGTGACTAGATATTTGCATTATTGATGCAGAAAACTTCTATGCTTGGATAACTTTTGTCGATTGATAGACCAGCATTTGTCGATATTCTCTTCATAGGAGAGATGAGTTTATATACTCAAATAGGTTAACATTTAAACGATACTGGTCATGGGTTTAGAGTGAAAGATCCATACCGCTTGATAGTAGTAATGTAACGGTGACAGTCTGCATTACAATAGTCAACCAAGCATTTCTCTGCATAGACTCAGCATAGGCGTCTTGAACAGAGTGATGGATATTCTGGGTTCTCCCACATTTTCGGTTTAACTATGCGAACGGTTTACTCGTGTTCTAGTTTTTGCTTGCCATTGGGAGAATCCTATGTAGGAAAAATGGGCCATAGTCCAACTTACGTCATAACAACTACTTTGTGTTTTTGTTATAGTCGCCCGTTTTTTTCTCCAAATGCCCAGTCGGCTATCGATTGGAAAGACGGACGCCATATTTTTCACAGCTATTGTAAAATAAATTGGATCCAGAATTAGAAGAAAGGAAAATTCACACGGTAGCAGTCAGTCAATAATGAGAATACTGCGCAAGAATTCAAATACACAGAAAGTGATATGTTAATGTGTTTGACATATCAAACATAATAAACCGCAAACACTGTATGTAAATCTACCAACTATGTGATAAAGGACGAACTTATTTACGAACCATTGTTGCAGACAACGTACGTAAAGATCCGTTCTTCGCTTTGGGGAGCACAGTTGAAAGTGGGCAAAGCAAAGGACGAAGTTATTTACTCACCACTCTAAAAATGTCCACAAAGTTAAGGTACAGTTATATGTTATTCACCTGCCTGGACAGAGTATGTGTGTGTGTGTGTGTGTGTGTGTGTGTGTATTTTTAACGTAGCTTTAACAATTTTTCAGTCATATCGCTACGATGTCTGCAGTGTGGCAGTTTATAGTGATGTCTAGCACTGGGGCATCATGCCGCAGACATGTAGCATCATGTCCCACCCAGTAACATTATCCTGACACCGGACCGACCAGTCCTAACACTAATCTCGTAATGCTGAGCGCTTAGTACCATTTTTATAAATCTTTGGTATGACTCGGCCGGGGTTTGAACCCGCGATCTCCCGCATCCGAGGCTGACGCTCCAACCACTAGGCCACCGGAGCGGTGCTGGACTGAGATTAGTTTTGATCATTGTCGGGTAGACTATGTGCAGTCTGAAGGAAAGTCTGGTACTGTGTGTTGTAGAAATGTAAAGTAGGATGGCGTGCCATATTCTCAAGGTACTAAACAATAAAAGAATAGCAAATAAAATACAATAATTTACCAGATAATGTTAGTTCCCTTGCTTGTTTATTTATCATTTATCTCCAATCATGTATTCAGCAAATATTGCAAAAGATGCCAATTTTTCAATAAACAATGTCATCGGAAACACCATTAATATCCCCCGACACGTAGAACGAGAGCCTCGTTTTCTTGCGGCAAATGATGTAATCGCAAACCCAGGATACGAAATCAACACGATGTCAGTAATAAGACACCGAATTGTCGTCCCATACAAAAAACTTTAGGTTGCTTATATTTACGTGTTTACATATTTACAGTCGTTGTGAGTCTATTAAATTGTATATACAGTCATTATCTGAACAGGCAATGCAGACGTCTGGGTACAGGTTCTCTCCTGAATACTCGAATTTCTGAAAAGTATAGTGAGTCCAATACATGTCCCTTATGTGCAATAATCATCTTTTTGCAATTAATAAGCGTCTTGTTACGAGTCTATTGCCTTACATTAAGTAACAAAAAGAGAGAAAACTGACAAGTTTTATAAATTCCAACAAATAATTTATTTCCCAATAATACAAAGTAAAAATTTAAAAGAACTTTACAGCATTGTGAATGAAAGCCCAAATAGTCCAAATAGTTCTATAACAGCCGAAATGTATAATTCCAAATTAATTCCAGTCGTTTTCCGAATAAATTCCAATATTGAACGTGCTGTTGTGCCAACAGCTTCGAATTTGTTAATGTGCCAAAAGTCTTGATGTATCACAATGATATAATCCAAAATGTCCTTGAATGAATTCACAATAATCCCAAAATAGTGATTTAGTCCAAGAAGTATTAATGAGCACTTTGTAATTCCAATGAATAATTTAAATAAATAAATCCTCCCAAATTAAGAACTGTACACAACAATAAGTCTGATTCCAGTTCTAATGTTAAGGTAGGAATGAATCATTTTGAGATAAGCAACATTAATATAAAAAGCTACGATACCATAACAGAACCAAAATGAAGGTCAACTTCCTTTCTAAAACATTTTAAGTTGTCAACAAGATCAGGAATTTCCAAGTCAAAAAATTAATGCCCTAAACTTAGATGCAAGTAAATATGTTTATCTCCATTAAAAATTATTTGAATATTTATTCTATGATCACAGAGAAATATTAGCTATGTATTATGTTGTTCACAAAATAATTACATTAGTCAGGTAGGCTCTTAATTCAGTGTTATATTTAAATTGTATTACTGTTAGTTTCTTTTCCTTGATTGTATTGTATGCATAATTGTATTTTAGACTTGACAGTGTCCAACATTATGTTGTTTCTGTACCTGAAAAGTAACTTTTAATCTTGTAAACAAATAATACATAGCTAATAGTTTCTCTAAGAGCGTGGGTTAAATATTAGAATCATTATCAATAGAGATAATATGTTTATTTGGGTATGGGTCTACGATATTGGTATTCCCCATGATAAACATGTTGTACCCGATGTTTAGTACATTCTCTGTTATAATATTAGTAACAGATTTTATCTGTTTAGAACTTAGAAATTTCTAGAAATGGACTTTGGGTACCTACATCCTGTCTCTACTTTTGTGTCTTAGCTTTTTTATATAATCTTGTTTACTTGAAAAATTATTCATTCTTGCGATAACATCAGGAACAGAATTATCTGCATTTTTGTGTTCAGTTTTTGATTTGGGTAGAATTATTTATTCAAATTATTATTCTCTGGAATTACAAAGTACTCGATCATATTCTTGGAATGAAGCATTAGTTTGGAATGATAGTGAATGTAGACAAGAGCATCTAGGATTATATTGTAATTAACTGGAAGACTGTTAGCACATCATCACACTTCAGGCCACTGGTACAATAGTACATTCAAGACTACAGGCATATCAGCACCTTCAGCGCTGGTTCTGATTTCGAACACCACTGGAATTTAATTAGAACTTTAATCATTAGGTCTGGTGATAGAACTTTTGGACTGTTTGGGATTTAATTCGCAATACTGTATACTGTAGGTTGTTTTTTAAATTTTCACGTTGTATTCAAGGAAATAAATTATTTGTCGAATTTTACAAAACTGTTTGGTTTTCTCTCTTTTTTATTACTTAGTTTAAGATCACAGAGTCGTAATACTCTGTTACTGACCAAGGTGAAGCACATAGTATAGAGATATACACAGTCTCTAGATCTTTCGACTCTTCCAGACTTCTCTCACACAGATTACACGTGTATTTTGTTAAAAGGCACCTGCTCTTCTATAGACCATTCTGTGTTGTTTTTTTTGTTTTTTTGTTTTGTTTTTTTTTTATTATCAAACATGTTTTAATTTGCAAAATATCGTCCTGTTCATTTCGATATATGGCTGATATTGCTACCTGACCATCATTAATGGATCTGTTATCAAAAGGAATAGATTTTATAATTTGTAAAGCCAGCAATTGCGTTTTCGGGAAACATCCCTCTTCCATTTTCACTGCAGCTTCTGTCCCCTCTTTATTAAATATAAGATTTAATTTAATATTATGTACTCAGTACAGCTTTTCTTATCATGCATTAATTAATATGAATTACTGTTATGATTTCATTTATATATTTCGGTATATCATTACGGTCTTTACTCGCTTATAAGACGAGTCAAACTGCTAACCAACTGCACAGACCTAGATCTGCCGGCGCATTATGCGCCGGCAGATACGGGTCTATGCATTTTGTTAGGAGGAATAATTAGAATAAACAGCATAGACCCAGGTCTGCAGGTGCATTATCCTACGGCAGATCGGGATCTTTGTTGTTTGCAGTTTGAATCTGCTTATAAGCGAGTACATACGGTAATTACATCCATAGACAATTATACACAATGGCAACATTGCGGAAAATGTCAAGGTTGCAATACCAAGATCATTATTGCCAACCATATTTTTGGCAATGACTGAGATGTAAACAAGGACTTATGTTAGGAATGGTCGGTGCTGGTATAAACGTAAATTCGATCTTTGACAAACTTTCTTTTGATTAATTAGTTTGATATTTATTTCCAGAAACGGTAGCATTGTTGAAAGAATTTGTTATTAGTTAACATCAAATACTTCCTAATAATAGAACTGCGCTTACAAACGACCGACAGATGGAGCAGTTTTCCATTTAGAATGGAAAAGAGTCAATACCGCGAGAATAGGGATCCCGCGAGAGTAAGAGAAACGAGTATATACTAACTTTGCCTGTCCTTGATATACAGAAACTAATAAACACAGTGTAGGCATTACCGAATAATAAAAGTACGCTTTCGAAATTTTTAAATATGGAAAATAACTTTTTGAAAAACGTTATGGGCTGTTTTAGTTTACAAATATAATTTACCTCTGAAGTTTAGGAAGTGAACATAGCCACAATGGCAATCTTGTATGCGATACGCATCTAAAATAAGGCCTAACTGTGTACTCTTAAACCAAACTCAACTCAATCATTCAGATATCAAAATAAAGAAACTGGTTGGTTCTTTACACATTTCCCCTTTCATGGCAATGATTACGTGGGGTGGGTGAGGTGGATGCCTTTTCTTTTAACATTTAACCATGTGCAAAAATGCGAAACTTAGGAGCGGAACCTGAAGAGGCTTCCCATCCATTTCAAGTACAAACTAGTTGTGGCTGTAGCAGCCGTCACGTGACTGATAATTATTTGTTGAATTATCTCCGGTGTTTCGCTAAGTGATGTTATGAGAAATAACAGTAAGAAACGTTCCACTCATATAATAAAACATAAGCTTAAATGCGTTAGAAAATACGTTTACACTTCAGTACTTACGTTTATAACAACAGTTGGGGGAGTGCTGGTTGTGGGAAGCGGGACGCTGGTCGTTCTGTTTACATCATTTCTTGTTGTATTTGCAGCCACCAATGTTGTACCCTCTGTTTGCGAAGTGTTTTGTGAGGGAGTTAGGTTCGATACGATGGGCGCTTGCCTCCGATACCTCTCTGAACTATCCAGGACTATCACATGTTGATCTCTCAGAGACGAATATCGTAGATCTAAATGACAAATCAATCAATAAATCAGTTAATCAATTAGTCAGTTGATCAATCAATTTGAAAGGTTCGACACTATTAAATAACTTTACTGTTCTAATTATCCATAGTAAAAAGTGTGCAAATAGGGTACAGAGACTAGACTACGTAATAGCGTAAAATGACTAGCCGGTGTTAACGCAGAATAAAAAGAATTGTTCAGATGGGATTGAGAGGATTAAGCTAGATGCTGAAAGCTATGATTAAAGAACTTGAACAGTGTACATATTGGGATTGTTGTACACGCCATATCGTACAGGGATACGATAGCATTAAATATCAAAATTAAAATATCACTAGCTCAGTCTGACCACAAAATTCTGCCGTAATCGCATTGTTATGCATTCTGGGATAGAAGAACGCTAAAGATCAAAATCTTTATTAAGATATTCAGTACTCCTGTTTATATATTACTATTATATAGCGACACGACAAACGTTATGGAGTCCTCGTGATTTTCTGCAATAAGACATGGGGTATTTTGCGAACCAGTTATAAATTAATTTTTCATTAGTAGAAGTTACATGTAAAAAGCAATCAAGGTAACGAAATGGGCGAGTTTAATGTTCTCAAAGATGCGAACAAATTGTAAAGTGAAAGACAAAGTGAGGGTATACAACAGCTCGAATTGAGCAACATTATGGAAGAACACCTAGCTAGCTCGAACAGAAATTAACAAAGAGGCAAATAAGTCACAGGGAAGCGAATTTTACCCGCAAAGAAAAAAAAATACACAGTTAGTTCCAAGAAAGACAGGATATAGAAGAAAATTTAAATAAATTCTTCAGTTTCCAAAAGAGCAGACAGAATTGGATGGAACTGATGCTGATCTGGAAAAAAATATTGGAAGAAATATGGGTTTGTTCTATACCGAGAGTTACAATTTGGCTAGAGTTGTTCTTGAATTATTTTCTTTGATTGGAATCCACTGGTATATCGACTAGATAGATTAGTACGCGAACAGGAGTTCAAAGGAAGAGAAATATAAACGAAAATGGGATTATTTTATTGTAACTTATCTTTTTATTTGTATCTGAATATTTATTTTTTTAAAATAAAGTTGCTTAAGGAGACATGGATTTATTTTCTAACGTGGGCAGGAGGTGGCTCTTTTATCACACCGTTTCTTAGTAACGCGCATCTGTTTCTACTGCTCGTATCAAAACTTTGCCGTTTGATACAGTTGCGTTTCTTATTAGTGGGTTGGGATAGTTTTATATGGCACGGGATGTTGGAGGCGTTTTAAAACTTGTTGAAGGTGAATGGATACCTTTATCCAATGCTAGGGAGTGTCCATTTCTTTTTCTTTTTTAATGTGTGCGAAGGATCTTTTTAAAATAGTATGGAGTTTGGTGGACGCCGTTTACTAATTGTAGTGCGTGGTTGGGTATTTTCAAATGTCAATGAGTGGGTGAGGCTTTTTCAAATTGTACGACGTGCGTTGGTTCCTTTTTCAAATTGTAGGGAGCTGGTGTGACTTAAAAAAAAATATATGGTGGAGTGGCAGTGAGTGCGTGAGGGCTTTTTCAAATGGAAGGGAGTTAGAGGGACTTTTTCAAACGGTACGCTATGGGTGGGGTTTTTAAGCTTAATCACAATTGAAAGAAAGGCCTCTTCTTAGCAATATATCAGCAGAAATTAACAAATCTTTTTTGTGTATTTTTTTGTTAATGACAGTAGTCCTTTTAATTAAGTATTACGTCCATTCAAACATTTCAGTCATTAGGTTTCCTTAAAAGTTCCCTCCAATAGATCTATCACCGGTGCAAAGACATAACCAGACCCTACTCATTAACTTAACTCACAATATGCTATCAAAGTATTTTATCCTGTCACTACCCAATGTGAGTTAGTGTTACTTTTTAGTTCATACTGAAAACTTAATTTATCGGTATATGCGATGTATAGCGGCAGCCAGACAGATAAAGCGCATTAGGCCTGAAAGTCCAAAAAAGCTATCATTATGCGTGCCAAATCACGCGATGCTCGTACCTTCGATAGCAATGTATTGATGGGAGATCCATAAGTGTCGGCAAGTGTAGGGTTTGAGTGACATACGGCGGAACGTTAACCGTAGTACAAGTGTTTTTATTTAAGGTATAATGTTATACATGCAACTTGTAAATACAGGTAAGCTGTAGGCTTCAGTTTTAAACATAAACTGAACTCATCTTCTACCGGCACAATGTATAATTAATTATACTCTTATATTGGGAGAAATTAATTACATACACAGCTTTAAATCATTCATTTAGAACAAGAAACAGAATATAAATTTGTTGCACTCGTTATGGAAGCATATTTAAACGTAAGACCTCTTCCGATAGGCAAAATAACATGATATCAAAATACATAGAACACTGTTATATGTACATGTCTGAAAAAAAAGTTTTAGAGTAAATATTATACAAAACTTTGACACTCACTCTCTCTCTATCTTACACCCCCCCCAACCCCAACCCCCCACTAAATTTTCTAGACTCTGTACTAGGACTTAAACATATGTTGGGATTAATAGTAAATAATAATTTGTGAAACGATAATGTTTGTTATGAAAACCGAGAGAAGAATAACGAGAGCAAGCATTTCTCAAGACGATCTGACACATAATTCCGCATACAGGGCCGTAGAGAGCGATCACGGACCCTGGGGTAAGAAACACCCGGGCCTCTCCTATTTCTTGTTCGAACAAAATTCTTCTTTTTTAGAATTAAAAAGTGTTGTTCGGCCCGGGACCCCTTATGGGATATATCCCTGGTTGCCCCCCCCCCTTCCTCTTGTCTGCCCTGTCCGCATATAATTTTCAGCCAACCAACTATATTCCCTCTGTGATGATGTCATGGACGGCAAGTTGATCTTACGATTGACTGCATAGGACCTATGACAACTGAAATTAAGTCTCTGAATCTCAATAAAAAAAACACATTATCAGAAATACATCAGTGGAAGAGAAGACAGACTCTTGGTTAATATCCTTATAAGTAATTTGCGTGCTGAGTATTGTCTCCGTTTAACTTTTGGAAAGGAACGGGACACATTTTTATGGACCTTTATAGGACCAGTTCAGTTGCTTGCTGGTCGGTACATTTATGACCAACATACATGTACCACAAAGGCTCACAATCATCATCAAGTGACCAAACTGAAAGTTTGTAAAGATCGACTTCATTTCTCTCTCTCTCTCTCTCTCTCTCTCTCTCTCCCCTCTAAGGGTATACGTTCTGAATACTCACCGATAGTTTATTATCTGCGACAAATTTGTAATTTTTTAAATATATGTTGGCAGTTTCAAAAGGGATCTGCGTCGCATTGATGTTTAAATTTTGGAGCAAAGTTACTTGATTCTTGTAATGAACTGACGCTTTTCTAACCAGTGGGTATAGATAAGAAAGTACATGACACGTGGCTGATTGATAAAGTATGTATGACACTGAGCATAAAGGTCTTATAATAATTACGATCTTAACCCGCATATTTGCAAAGCATAGATAAAAATATGCACGTAGGTTCATAAATGGTTATAACACACATTCAATAAATTGGGAGAAAGTAAATAGGCATCTGATAGATTATACGATCTGTTCTACTGATTTAGTACCTATTTTGTTCTACCTACTGGTACCTTAATAGACTGAAACTGTTGTTAAAACTTGAAGAGTAGCTATCTGGAAAGCGTATTATATTTTGTACCGTCGTCGCTAAGTAAGCTCCTGTGCTATCTGGTGATTTCCTATCCAGTTTTTTATATTATCCCTATGTTGGGTTGACACGTATGTTAGGTGTCGAACAAAATGGTTCCAAACACTTGGCCCTTTTTGTCGTGGTTTGCCAAGGCTAACCCAATATCTGTCTTGATTGTAATTTGATCGAAGTAAAGTTCGTAAAAATAAATGTGTTAGCACGAGCTTTGCAAAACAAAAAATGACCCATGCTCATTGCAATACTTCCGTTATCATATCTTCATTTTCGGAGGTGCCTATTAATTTTCTCCGAATCTGTTGAATGTTTGCTATAACCATTTATGAATCTACGTGCAACGGGGTCTTTATCCTCTAGATTTTAATTTTAATATATGTCCATGACATACCCCCTTTCCAACTTTCACCCCATCCAACTCTTGAGATGCATTCTCCTTCTAATCTTTGTTACGGTGTCAAAGCGCCCTTGACATCCCAACAGACTTTACATTGATTTTGATAGTTTTGTGTGCACCGTTACTATTACAGGCTCTCGAGGCATTTATGTCGAATTGAGATTACCAAACTTTTCGTTGAGCAAACGTATATACTTCCTTGACTTGATATATTTATTGATGTGTGCACAGTTTTGTTTTTGTCACCCCATTGTCCAAGAAAATTAAATGTTCCCTAGCATAAAATATACGGTGAACATACTGAGAAAAGCAAAACGATCAAAGAAACAAACGGATGGAATTAGTATCTGATGGATGAACAAGAAAAATATAATCTTTCTGAGCCTGCAAGTTTTGACAACTAATTCCTCCGTTCTTGTCGTAAGCATTCCAATCAACAATCTCGGCGTAAACCTTCCGTTCTCATTTATACCTGATAGAGGACAGTTAAGTGTTACAAGTGCCTTACGCTTCTAGAGAGTAGGGGTTCTATATTCAGTTCTAGGACTGAAAAAGAGTTCGCAAATGTCCATCAGAGGTTTGCGGGTTGGTTTTTCTTAATTTTTTTTTTTTTGTTTTTTGTTTTTTGTTTTTCGAGATGCCTTATTTCATTCATTTTCTTGACTTTTGAGAAATGAGGGTTCTTACAGTAAACTGTTGCTTCTATTTAAGTGTAAATAAAACCAGGCCTTATTTAAGAAACGGTACCGCTTCTGTCAAGGTGTAAATAAACCAGACTTTATTTAAAGAAACGGTGCCGCTTCTATCAAACAGTAAATAAAACTAGGATTTATTTAAAGAAACGGTGCCGCTTCTATCAACGTGTAAATAAAAACGGGCCTTATTTTTAAAGATAACTGTACCATGCAGATCTTTTGTCCTCCCCGCTTTTCTGTTTCTGTTGTGGTTTCAACAGTCAGTAGCAATTATGACTTTTCAGGGTTAATCAAATGTTCTACCATCTGGTGTTCAACTTTCATTGCCATTCAAAACATGCTTAACTAGCTGTTCAGGTAGCGAAGATTAACTTAAAACCATTCTGCTACAGGTTTCTTGTAGGGCTCTGTGTGTGTGTGTGTGTGTGTGTGTGTGTGTGTGTGTGTGTGTGTGTGTGATTTGGATTTTTCACGTAGCTTTAACAATTTTTCAGTAATATTGCTACTATATTAGTGATGTCCAGCACTGGGGCTTCATGCCGCAGACATGTACAATCATGTCCAATCCAGTCACATTATCCTGACACTAGGTCGACCAGGCCTAACACTAATCTCTTAATGCTGAGGACCAAGCTAGAAAGCAGTAAATTTCATTAATGTAGGTCTTCGGTATGACTCGGCCGGGGTTCGAACCCGCGACCTCCCGCATCCGAGGCTGGCGCTCTAACCACGTAGGCCACCAGAGCGGAGTGAAGTGTTGCGTAAGAGATGGATAGATGTATAGTGTAGTACAGTGTAAGAAGTAGATAAATGTCCAGTTACGTAGCATATACAGTCATATTTATCTAGCGATTTGAAGAATTACAATAGTTGTAGTCTAGTTTTCTTTAGGCATATTTTATTTTGCAAAAGTTTCCAATGTAACTGAAATACATTCTCTTAACTTAGTGCGTCCTCTCATTAGGCCTTATAAAAATACAACGCTGAATGCGATGGCACGTCGTAAAAGACAAAAAATAAAGCAAATATGAAAGAGCGCGTGCACGAGAGACAGACAGACAGACAGACAGAGACAGAGATGTGCAGGAGATCACTGTCAAGATCTTTTTTTTTATATCTCCAATCTTCACTTGAACATGGAAATATATTGTTTCTGTCTTCGAGTGGTTATAATTACACCATTAAAAAGCTGCTTGGGGGCAATAATTACCTTAGAGCTCAGTAAATTAGACACTCAAAATAGAAATGATGAATCGTTTCACTGCTTACATATAATTAAATTGGAAATGTGAAACTTGAGCTTGACATAGAAAGGCGCTAACACCGTAACGGAGTCGTCAGTATATGGTATCCAGGATATGGGTCTTCCTCGGTATTAAACTTGAAAGGTTGCTTAAAAGACTAAATAGACGATGTACTTCTGACACTCTCATCAAAA
Organism: Megalonaias nervosa; assembly: GCA_016617855.1. NCBI lineage: Eukaryota > Metazoa > Mollusca > Bivalvia > Unionida > Unionidae > Megalonaias > Megalonaias nervosa. The sequence goes on from JAECUM010025529.1 coordinate 44,540, forward strand.
GATGACCCCACTATGATTAATGTCGATGGAAAGAAAGACGTTTTCCAGCTGAGAGTCTGAAGTCTTTGGAATAGCAAGGATTAAGAAGTTTGAAATTGTATTTGGACGCAGACAGATTTAAAAATTGAGTAATAGTTATTTCAATTTTATTCATGTGCATATTTATTTTTATATAAGTATTGACAATTAAGATATTTTTGAATTTATTTCTTTTCATCTTGTAGTATGTTGTTCGTATCCAGGGTTAACAGTAATTGCAAACAAGGATATTTTGGCACTTCGATAGCTACCCGTGCTTGTTTTAATCTGAAGCTTTACCAGATTTTCATATTCGGATAGCGTACAACCGTTTCACTTACTACCAGCATATTCAAAACAAGTCTCATATATAAAACGTACAAGTTTGATAAAAATATCTTGCTTTATCAACAAAAAGTACACAAATGTTTTAATTTCCTCGAATTTGCAGATCTGGCAAAAACACTTTATTTTAAGAGTGTGATCGATATGAACAGACCACTTACTATGGGAAGAAACACACAAGTAACAAACCAAGATGATTATATGATTAAATGAAAGTGAGGTTAGTATTACAAAATCTGAGGCCAGGAATGGTACAAAAGAAGACAATTTTAGTTTTCTGGAGATTTAGTATCTCAAACCCCAGCTTGGATTATCATAAAACGTTGTCCGGATTATGATTCATTAATATGACAATTTATAAAATATATAGAGATGAATAATGAAAATATGAATTATTGACAAACAGTTCCGTAGTGGAAGTAATTTCTTCAGAATTATCTTCAATATGGATCAAGAACACTAATGGCCCTAACACAGATCCCTGTGGAACACTCGCACTGATAACATCTTCATCGGATAGAGGCTGAAATCATTGCTTTTGGTTTTCAGTTGCTAACAAGTAATCTTGAAACACTTCAATACATTGTCAGATGTACCAATGTAGCATAGAAACGGTACACTAACCAAAAGAAGACTGGACTGGAACTTGAAAAATATATTATTTGTGTGAAAACAATTGTAAACAAGTTCAAATACTAATCTTCCAAAATCTTACCAACCCAACTTCATGATGAAATTGATCGATAATTCGAAGGTAAGTGAAGATCGTCCTTTTTTTCTCTAAAGGAAATGCAAGGGCAGGTTTGTAATAATCAGGGAATATTTCTCATTAATAGAGCGATTGAAAATGTAGTACAATAGTTTTATAATGCATGCAATAACACCCTTAATTATTCATGACTGATTGTATCAATAACGGCACCTTAATTAATATAAATAGTACTAATGTAAATAGTGCATATAAAAAAATATCCCCACTTAATTATTCATGACTGATTGTATCAATAACGGCACCTTAATTAATATAAATAGTACTAATGTAAATAGTGCATATAAAAAAATATCCCAACTCGCAATCTCTCTGAAAGGGAGATAATAAAAGGTAAAATTAAAGGTATGTATAGGGTTATACATTATATACCTGTAGATGAATATTTAAAGAAAGCATCGTGGAAAAAAGAGTCTCGAAGTTGAAGTAATTTCTTCAGAATTATAGTTGTGTCAGTAACAGATATACGCAAAACTGCGTTCGTGTTTTGTTCTGAGTCGGGGGAAAAAAACGTGTTTGATATGGCGTAGGGATGCACCACGGCCGTCAGGCCGAGACGTGTTCGTAAGACATTAAACAATTTTTTTCTCCCGACTCAGTGTAAAACACGAATGCAGGTTTGTATTTATTACATACATGCATTTTACGCTTTCAATGAAGGCATCTAAGTAGTTCTAATCTAGGGGTTTGTTACGGAAATGCGGATTGACCAGTTCAAGGATGTAAGATTAAATAGGTATGTAATAAATTTAGAAACCAGAACATGTATTTCATTGATACAAAGAGCCTAGTTCAGATGGTAATATAATTTATTATTATATAATTCCATAAAAATGATGCTATACATTTGGCGTTTATATGTTCTTATATGTTCAATTACACATTACAACACCCTTTACGGTCAGTGGTTCCCACCCGCAGGGTCGTGAGGACGTTCTGGAGGGTTCACAGAGGGTAGCCGGAATTTTTTTTTAGGTTGTCAAAACTTATGAAAATGTGGAAGCAGGTTCGTGAAGCTGAGAAAAAAATATTTTCTTGGGTCTCGGACAAAAAAAGTTGGGAACCTCTGCTTTACATGAATATCATCTTGTCCACACACGTGCAGAGCGCACTTTGACACACATTTCATATTGATATAAAATATTTGTTTAATTATCTGGCATTTCTTTATTGAAATAAAATATAACTGGTTGATCATTTCCATCAAGCAACTGCAACGAAGGAACCCACTTTTTTAAAATTTCGCAAGTAAGATGTGCAAAACCAAGCAAGCAACCAAGTAAGCACGATGACGAGAACGCAAGAGAGCTGATGAAGCAAGAAATCTGTAAACAAGCAAACAGCAAAGCAGGAAAACAAAGAAGGAAGTGCGTTAACAGAAATAAAACTGAATCACGTTTATCCTCTTTCTTATTACAACTGGAAATTGTTCTTACTGTTGGTAGCAATCATGCGAATGACCCTTTTATTTGATTTTCGTACTGTTGCTTTTGCTATTGTTGTTGTTTTTGCAATGTACAAAAAGTTTCAGCGACAATTAAATATGGCAAGGATAATCCTTATGACCACTATAAAGTTATCCATAAATCAATGTCTGGACGCTACCGCTAACTGAATGACTGTTTAGTCAATGGAAGTTGTTAAACTCTTAGTTTGAGCACGTCTAATTTACCAATTCAGCCCTTGCTGTTCAGTCTATTGGAAAACTATGACTATCCCCACCCTCTAGTACTAAAGACCGTCTTCTTTCCTTGTAGGTACATGTTGAGAAAAATAAATCCATACAGTTCTAAAGATAATATGTCGTTTCGTAAATGCCTGTAATCTACGTTCTCGAGACCTTTTATTACCTTAATTTTGATGTTTAGCTCGTGTATAACACATTTCTAGCTAATACATAAGCGACGCCCTCTTCGATCGTTCGGTTCTTCATAAGTTTTAATGCATGTTAATAACACCACACCACCCCGAAAAATATTCCGATCAAATAAAGAAAAAATCATCAGAGACAGAGTTTATAGATTATCGTATCCAATTAGGATTTCATTGATTTTAAATTCATGCTTCTCCACATAGTGTAACTAATTACGAAATACGCAGGATATTGCGTTATAACAACACGATTATAGAGCTTTATTAGCGTCGTTAATACCAAAGTATGCAATAAACTGGAATACTTCATGAAATCAGGCAGGAAATGTGTACTTCTTAGAGAAAAAACGCATATTGTAGAAATAATCCATTCATGAACTGAAACCTATATTTTATTGAAGTAAAGTACTAGAGAAGGAAGCTATCCTGCGTTGAATAAAAAGATGCTAACTAGAACAACTGAACAGCAAACGAAATTAAACAATTTTTCTTACAATGTACTCGTTAAATAACACTACCCTTGACCAATATTATGCATACTATAGTGTAGCTCTGCAACGATTGTTAGAAAATATATATTTGTGTGCATTTTATGAACCGTCAATCTAACAAAGCAAACTTATACTTTGTGGATAATGAATATAAGCCGATACTGGCTTTTCATTTGATCCAATTTTCATAATCTACTTTACTTTACATTTATTGTAGCCTTTTATGGCGCTAAACTGAATGTAATGAGAGGTAGATATGAAAACATGCGGAAATGGAAACTGAAATTTGAAAGAAGGAATTTTAAAGAATGCTATATTTTAATTATCCCCTATGGACAGCCGATAGTAAATTTGATTTTGTTAAGGTAGTCAAAGGAAATAACACATAAGCCACTGTGAATCCTTGTAGCACTATTTCCGGTATCACGAGGAGAAAATTTACAGTTAACAAATGTCATCAATGCTAAAATCATCATAAAATATAGATTACTTATCAATACTGAGCTGCATGACATTCATTTAAGAATAAAACGGTTAAACGTTGGTAAAATTTGTTAAGAATATGGGGTCATTCAGTTCAGAATATTTTTTCAAGATGTCGAAAAACCGTGAGGTTACTTTCATAGCCAGGTCCCTACCTATTTTATCATATGAGTCATAATTTGTCGGCTAATCAAATTACATGTTAATTTTTATTTCTTTCGCTTCAAATTTACAACAAAGTCTTACAAATCTCTTCAAAAAAGTCATGCGGTACAATAGTTTGTTAAGATGTAAGTAAAGCACCGTCAATTTTTTTTTTTCAGAAGAGGCGGGGTGAATGAAAATGTATGTCCTCCTCGTGTCTGTCCATATACACAGTGAAATTTGGTGGAAATATGTTTTTGATAGGGTACAAAAGAGAAAAACTCCGGCTCCAACAGAACTCTCACTCCCACCCATTTCCAAAGATTAAGCGGTTGATGTATAGCAGGAGTGTGAGCAGAAAACAATGAAAAGAATATTATAGCGATTACTGCTTTTTATCCTTGTAACTTAGCTCTTCCCTCATTCGACTGACGTGAAAACTCGATAATTATCCTTAAGGAAACCATCAAGTATAGAACCTTCGCTATGATTACGGTGATATGCGACACCGACCAAAACCAAGGACTGAAATAATGTTCTGAACTGAAACAAAATGAACTTTACTTCAAATTTCAACAACCATAAGTATATCATTGAAGTACAACGACTCCTTTCTTTCGTTCAAAATTGTACCGATGTGGCTAAGTGGCTAGCGCGCTGGTCTAGTGAAAAAGAAAGGCATTGGCAAGATAACTCCTTCATATTTTGATGTGCCATTTTAGCAACAATCCATGAAAATTGATAATCATAAGAGTAAACGGCGAGTCTTTGAAAGCAACGAATATTGCTGACTTTCTTGAAGGATACAACAAACAATGACACATTATCACGACAGCGAATACTGCATTCATTCTGGAAGGGTACAAAAAACCTAATATATAATAGTGCTGGAATATTTTCATGTTAAAACAGTGCATGTTAAGTACTACTGTCGCAGTAGTAGGTAGGTTGTGATCACAGAGGACATTTATCCTTTTGAAAACTTTTTGTCACCAGACCAGAACAAAAGATCAAATATCAGCACCAAACTGTGTATGTTTGTAGGTAGACAAGGTAGACTGACGGGCAGAAAGTTACATACACTCCATTATAGTGCCGTAGATGGGTTGATTGCAATATTTTAATGAGTAAAGTTTTTCAGTGTCATGGTTGCCATGGTAAACTTTTTTTTTTTTGCTTGGGCTCTTTTTTTTTTTTCGTTACTTTCTTTGTTCTCTTGCGTTTTCCGTCATAAATTATTATTATTATTATTATTATTATTATTATTATTATTATTATTGCTCTTGCATTTGCCATATGTAGAATTTATAGCCTGTAATAATCTTCCTTGTCTTTCATCACGTTTGGTTAAGACGAAATGTCTGCGTGGGTTCGAGTCTCGGGCTCGGCCTATGTGGCTTTGTGGGAAAGCTTGCCAGTAGCTTCTGGTGTGTCGGTGGCTCTTACCGGGGATTCTAGGGTTTCCTCAACCAGATATACTGGCCGCTATGTATAACCTATCATGTGCTGAAAATTGGCGTTAAGCCCATGACAACAACAACAACGACGACGACGACGAGGACGAAATAGGACTAAGAGAATGAAAGCACGAGATATGTAGAGAACAATCTCATCTCTATTTATTTGTAGTAAGATAAATAATATATTCATCTGTGTCCTACACTCTGTACAGCCTTGTCTCGATAATCTGGCAAAGAGAATTTGCTGGGGGAAAAAAGATCCGCTGTGCAAACAAGCAGATTTTCATAAATTCTTTTGTTCATACCACCATATTACAACGAGGGTGGTCGAATCTGAAGTTAGTTAACAAAGCTATACCCTATAAGTGGAGGCTAGCCGTAAGGGTGTTTATCCACCATTTCGTCTTCAACTCTGCAGGAGTGATCACAAGAACCTTACAAAAAATTCAAACAAATTTCACGAAACGTAAAATCTATACAAGACCATACATTTTTAAGTCTTTAAGTTCACTGCATAGGAATGCCGATTTTCAGCATACAAGATCGTATACGTTGTGTATACATTATCTTAAAAGACAATGATCTTTAGGAGTCACCTACTATTTATAGAGTCAGTCGTGTGTTTTATTATCCGTGTGGCTTGTTTCGAACCAAAAAAATTGCAATTCTTGTATTCACCGACACCGAAAACGGTGATATAACCGTAAAATGGAAAAGATACTTAACGAATGATACCCCCCACCCAAAAAAAAACGTCGCCAATACCGACACAAATCTGCTAAGTCTGAAATATCTGTGGACTGTGGAGAAGAAGCAACAGGTGCATACTTCCTGTTTCAACTTGCTTTGCGTGTTTTTCACATTGTGACGCCTTCGAGCCTAGATGAAATATCATGGAATCGAAACGAGTAATTTCTTGGAGTACTCGACCCATACAGACATGTTTATAAAATCAAAGATCATACCTGAACTATTGACTTTACCACTATAAATATACGTAACCTGAAATAACTGTATTGTTTGCGTAGCTAGGCTCCATTTTTTTTTAGATTACGTGTTTGCTTTTCACACTGAGCACGTCAAAATAATAATTTTGAATACAGCCATTTTATGGTGAAATCCATCTCACAGAAAACATTTAGTGTTAACTTGTCAGTCAGTGGATTTGATGTTTCAAATGGCTTTTGGTGGGTGGGTGGGTGTGTGCCTGAATTAGAAAAGACTGTAACTTTCCAGAGACGAATGGAATGCTGATGAAGCATGTTCCACCCTTCTGTACGAGTGCCAAAAAGGACAAGTTAAGGAGACTAGTGCAACACCATAAAGAAACATCTTTTTTTACATTCTTTGTTCCTTTTTATTTTTTAGATTTTTTATGTGTCTGTGTTGGCATAGAAAATACATGTAAAATTGAAAGAACTTTCGAACCCCTTTTCGAACCCTCTTTTCTAATATTCGCTTGTCATCTAACGTGAGCATACTTAGAAATGAAAAACGTTTTTGTGGTCATAGATTAAATTGACCAGTTATTTGCAAAACGAATGTAATACCTAGAAATATAAACATGCAATAACTGGGAATATTTATATATGGCTCAAAGAATTTTCGTTCTTTCTTCCTAATGCGTTCTCTATAAACTTCCAATACTCTTTTATCCTGTATTCAATAACTATCAGTGAATATACCATTGTAATTACCAAGGTCTTCACGCAGTATTTATGTGAATGAGTCAATGTGTGATTTCGTCGGTAGTGGTGGTCAAGAGGTTGAAAGGTCATAGGGTGTTGACTTTGATCTTTTTTTGCAAGGTAATCTGTCAATCATCATTGCCGACACAAATAATTGTGTGAATGATTGTTATCAGCAGCAGTCAGTGACCCTAATTTTGCCAGAGAAGAACAAAACTCAGGTTTATTGGCGTAATATAATGCTTCTCTGGCCATTTTGGTGAAAACTTAACTGTGTATTATTAGTATTATTATTCATATTTGACAATGTTTTAACTGTTCAATTACACACACAAGCAGTATATAGAAAGCTAACCTGAAGCATTCGTCCTCACACTAAAGACTTCATCAGCAGACTGATTTAATCTCTACTGTTACCATCACTCGATGGAATGGTGAGCGATGTTAACAGACCACATTTAAAGTCTCAATGTACCAGTGGAGGAATGCAAATCTACCGCTCAGTAAATACAAATGCATGAAAATACATTCCAGAATACCATCCTAACGCCAAATACGTGTAATACAATGTATTTGTGGCACGGAAGAGTTGGAAAATATTTCATGCAACAGAATTCAGAACTGTTGCTCAAACCATCATTGGCAATATATGAACATAAGATGTTTATATTTTTGACTTACCTTTATCACCGACATGAATTCCAGGTATTTCTACCGAAATACTGATTACAAATAACAAGTTGATCACTGCGGACTGAATGGCCTCCATAGTTCCTCTACAATGAATTATTTACGAATCCATACGTATATGTCAATAGCACTGAGGCGTTGTGACAATCATGACATTGTGGTTTGTAACTGGTAAATTCTGGCCGAGTTTGAATTTAAATCACTTTAGTCGTGCTGTCAGGTGCGACTGCCACAAGTAAATTCACGCTTTACATAATAGGTGTATATA